>JAHZNE010000708.1:0-30291 GCA_027744055.1 Callyntrura sp. NNG-2020
ATGTACCACTTCCACTGTTGGCAACCTTGTTTAAAAGTATGCCAAGCCATACCACTACTATCATCCTCATCTACCCCAGTACTAGGACCACGCCATTTGGATTGGAAGAAACAGTCGGCATCAACAATGTGGTTATGATGGCACGGCACATGTAAAAATGTGCTTTTGTTGTTGCTGTTCATTCCTATTATTAAGTACGAGTTTCACCTTATTCCGTTCCTCACGACGATTACAGATAGCCAGGAAAATAACGTCAAGGTAAGCTTCAACTGTGGAATTCAAATTGAAGTAGGACCTCTAATAGAATAAGTACATAATAATATTTTCTTCCTGCTATACATTGTAGCATGTATATATACCTATGTGTAATAATATGTAATATTCCACTGACAAGAGAAAGGCTTTTATTGTATTTTATAATACTTGGAAAAAATATTCGACCTAAGGTATAATGCAATTCTATATAGGTACATCCACATAATGATACATCACTTTTCTGTGTGTAGGACGACCAGCTTGTGTGTACTAGTGGTGGCACAAGAAAAATATTTTCTCAGGAGCTAAATGTTCCCTCGGTCAGTGCAGTAGACAGAATGCAATTTTATACAGGAGGTTTTCCTCTAAAATATATTTCTCTATTCTGCTCTACCTTCCACTTTGCTACTGCATACTACAAAGCTGCTCCTTTTTACACGTTAACACAAGAAACGTTGAAAGAGGAATGTCATGAGCAGTGTAAGGAAAGGTCGTATTATAATAACTGGCAACAGGCGTCGCAAGACGTACAACAAACACACAAGAAAAAACATCTTCACAGCTATTACGTTGGTGAGACTCACAGGGAAAAAGTTACCCTCTCACGACGACAATCGTATGGTCTTAGAATACTTGTATGAATAAAGGTTGAAACGAGTGGGTTGTTGTATTGATATAGCCTATATACACAGGCACATATATATCAAACTCAAACTGGCAGGGAAAAGAGCAGCAGTAACACAGAAGAATCAACATTTTCCTTTTTGTCCTCACAGCACACACCGGGATTGATCATTTTATATTGTTACTCACAGCTACCAAGTAGTATAAAATGTATATTATAATGCTTGTTTCTTGGACAGTCTGGCTGGACTACTGCTTAGAGGTTGTCTTGTCTTTGTGAAGGGATGAAATCCCCTTAAGGTAAAATACCTTCGCAGGTAGGAGCTCCTCTCATGCAACCTGACTGTAACTATAAAGAAGATAACGATGATGACGATGATGATGATGATGAAAAGCATGCCTGTTACTCCTGAAGAAAGACATTGTTGAATTGCTCCGCGACTGTAACGTATAAAAAGTTTGTATTCCCACCATGTTACTCGGCAACAATGACGACGACTTCTCGGTGCTCCGCTGTCTGTACCACGGCAAGTATACAGGATTTACTTTTATTGCTGCTCTTCAATTTTATACCTTTTTTCGTATTCACCTTTGTAGCAGCGTAATATTTTAACAAAACAGCTTTTGGTTAAGTCGTCGATGAAGAAGAAGAAGAGAGGACATGAAAAAAAAATCCTCAAGAAAAAGTACAAAATTCCATTTGTATCACGCAATGTATTATCCCTTATGTATTGACTAAATAGCCATTTCTAATATAATTCTTCTTATTATTACGTTACGACAAGTTTTTACTTTGACTGGTAAATAATATGATTATGTGTATGTGTGCAGGCACATCATCTCATTCCATTCAAAGTCCATCCCCAGGAGCATCAACAAGTAGTTGATGTTGTGGCTGTTGATGCGTTCCGTTTTCAATAGATCTGTAGCGCAGCAGCTTGTTGCATACATTTTTAAAAGCTAAACCCTAAGCAAAAAAATGTGAAGTCGTGGTTATATAGTTTGGTTACACACATACACACAAGGACTAAAAAGAATTCATTCCCCTGGTTGCAAGTTTGCAAAGCCTCCTGTAATAAAAAACTGCACAAAACTATAAAAAACCCTGTCTTGTTGATCAACAACATTTTTCATACGACGAAGAGAGAGAGAGAAGCCTCCTTATTTTATGATTGTGCAATAATACCCCGTGAAGAAGAATACGAAGAAGACGACGACGACGACGGCGGCGGTGAGGAATACCGATCAACAAGAGAAGAGTGAACAAGCTGGTTTTGCAAATAGTAATAAAGCCAAAAAAGTATCAAGTAATTATATATGCAGCAATGGCAGTTTAGTGGTGGTGGTGTGGTTTGAACTAATATGATGCGACGACTGTGACTAGTGACTACCTACACGGCATTGTTGTGTTAGGTGACGATCTGAATTTATCATCGTGTATACCTAATTTCATCATATCAATTCAATACAGATTTTTCATCGTCACACAGCCATCGTCTTGCTTATGACCAGGATGATGATGTAGTGGTGGTGTGGCCATTTGAATTTTAACAAGACTATTGAGATTGAGCGGAGCGAGACCCAAGAGCAGGAAAGGAA
Source organism: Callyntrura sp. NNG-2020 (assembly GCA_027744055.1). Lineage (NCBI taxonomy): Eukaryota > Metazoa > Arthropoda > Collembola > Entomobryomorpha > Paronellidae > Callyntrura > Callyntrura sp. NNG-2020. Next base: position 2,479 of record JAHZNE010000708.1, read on the forward strand.
GAACACAAGTGTTGAACTTATCTTATTACTTTTGGCGGATTTTAAACGGGATTCCTGTAACGAAACAATGCCAAAAGGCAGCACCAGCGTCAATATAGTGACGAGGCAAGTAAAGTGTGTGTATAGCGCTCCATTGTTGTGTGTGTGTGCGAGTGTGCATGATTATAAATGAAGACAGAAAAAGAAACAGACAGACAGGAGCACAATATATATTATACTCGATATTAAATACACGTACATACATATACCTTTCATATGAAAAGGAGTTGAACATAATATTATGCATAATATTGTTATGCATCCTTATTATTACAACGACCGAAGTAGAAAGAGGAGCAGAGAGAAAGAAAACAATAAAAACCTGATAGTTTGACTTGACTTTTGATAATATGCTGCTATCATTCCTTTTTGTTGGTCATCATAGTCGCGGTGCAAATTTGAGCCGTGTGTGCGCTGCCTGCGAATGAATAGTGTGGAGCTTAACAAGATTATCTCTCTAAAATAAGTGTATTTTACCTTCAAATAAGGTATCATTACCGTATTTTCCGAGTGAATGGTGCAACAGCTTTAGCTAATACCTTGCAATAGTAGCGGATCAGACGCCTCTAGACTACATGCTTTTACTGTGGGGGTAATAATTTTGCAAGAAAATCGTGATGGCATGATAGTTTGTCTCTGACATTAGTAATAGCAAGCGGTACAATTATTATGCTACAATTTTATTTCTCTGTGATGATGATAATGCTTGCTAACTTCTTGGGTATTGGTCATCGTCGTCACCATTATTTGCACCTGCTGCATCTCATTGCACGACTTACAGTGTGTGGTAGTCAGTGACCAACTACACTGACCTGTGTCCCGCTGATGCTGCTCAATCACAATTATTAGCATTATAATAGCAATATTATAAAAGAAGAAAACTCGTCCAAGATAACATTTTTCCGCTGTCCCCCTCGTTGTTGTTATTTTTTTAACGTTTTTATTTTATTGGAGGAATTGCGCCATCAATCTTTCAAGTGTCACTGGATTCAACAGCAGCAGCGCGATATAGTGACATTAACAGCGCGACAATCTCTTTAAACTCTCTCTCACACAGGAGCAGCAGCAGTGTACAGGAATGTGTATAGGAAACCGTCCGTAACACAAAATGATTTACGACAAAGCGAAGAAAAATGCGTTTTCAACACATTCAAAAGTGTTGTTAATCGATAGCAGGACGAGTTGTAGTAGTCGTGGTTAGCAGAAGCAGCAGCTGATAATAATAACTAGTTACTAATCTTTATATAGGTACTCATCATGTAGGCATCCATGTCTTGAGTAGAAAATGAGTGGTAAATAATTATCGTGACAAGTGCTGTGCAGTTCTATTGTTTACTTTGTGGTGGAAGAGGCTGATGTGTGTGAGTGTGCAAGAGGCGTTATTTTAAAGTTAACAATACGACACGGGGGAACAAGTTTACTAAATTGAAATCGTCAGCAAGGTACACAATAAAAACGACTGCCTCGACTTGTTTTTATTATTGCTATCTTAATAATCACAATTAATTAGTGATATTTTAGTGAAAACAATAAATGGTAATTGTGCTTGTGTAGTGGAGTTATGCGAGACACTAATTGAAAAATGCCATTTAAAAGTAAAATACATTTTGCCATTTAAAAAATATAATTCCTTGTTGGCCTTCTAATAAAAAGTAATCAATCAATCATCTCTCAACACAGAATACTTTCCCCCTTTTTTGTACACTACCAACTACCCCACACGCAGACCACGAGGAAAAGTGTTTTTGCTCAAGAGTCATAAAACCATCCAAGAAAAAAGGAAAAATCATCATTGATTGATAAAAAGTACAACGGATATCGAAAAGAAAATATCTCATGGAACGGTGGTGTTGGCGCTAAAAAAATGTTTGATAGTGATAATGATTGTTTTCGCCTTGTTAAACAACTAATAAAGTGTTTAATGTTTTTCACGCATGACATCAACCACAGTGAGTGGTAGCAGTGGTGGTTTACAGTATCTCCAACAACAATAACAGGAACGCAACAGCGAAACCGTAGTTGGAGGAGCGGAGAATGGAGAAAAACAAGACTGAATTATTAGCCTTTTCGTTCCGCTAAAACAGAAGGGAGAGAGAGAGAGCGTATCAGAGCGTTGGTGTGTTAGACTGCCGCCTCTGCCGTTTTGTTATTACACAAACGCTCTCACAAAACACAAATAAGTGATTTCATGGGCCAGTAAATTTGCGCACTCCGATGGAACGAAATGTGAAACACAATATAAAGGAAAACCACAGCAAAATGTAATGCCGGAGTGGAAGGAATTAGGCAAGCTCAGTTGCTGAAGGATTGTTTTTTGAGGAACGACGACGAGAAACTTAAATGAAAACGGTTTTGACAGTATGACAGGCAAATATTTGCCACAGCGAGTTATGGCATTTTGATCTTTCACGGAGTTAAAAAAAGGAAATAGTAAGCATGACTTGAGGAAGGATATCGACTGAAGAAAAATGTAATAAAAATACTTTGTGGTGAAAAGAATCCTTTGAAAATTGGATTTGGAAGGGAAATATGCAATAAAGCTTTGTGCGGTCCATTTTATGACCACTTTAAAAAATATATGAGTCAAGTTGCCGCCCTCGTTGAAAGGGAAGTACAAATGACGCGTGAAATACTTTCTATACAAAAAAATAAATGTGACTCATAAATAATATTTTTGCAAAGGAGATTTGTACGTGAGACCAATATAAAGTAGGTGTTTCCTGCATTACTTCTCTTTGCCATTATTTTTCTTTCCCGATATTCGGGTTTTTTTCTTTGGTTCATGTGAACCGACCAGAAAAACAGCAACCCTGGTATGGAGGCGACCTCTACCTCACCTCCAATAGTCAACATGATGATTGGAGGACAGAGGTCCAACAATACAACGCCTCATCACCACTACTACTCTACTCCCAGTGCAGAGCAACCCTCCAGCTTTATTAGCACACATAGTTATGGAGGTGGCGTCGGTGGTGATCCACATCATCACCACCATAATCCCATAAGACGAAGTAGTACTCACGGAATTGTAGCTGGCACTGCTGCCGCTGGCAGTATTCTTCATCAACAACCGCAACATCATGGTGTTGCTTCCTCAGCCCTTCACCATCCGCCTCCCAGCTCCCGGGCTACACCACGGAGCCGGGGTCAAAGTCCCAGCGTCAATTCACTTGGCGCAGAAAGTGCCATGATGATGATGATGGATGCCAGCTCTTCGCTTTCTCCACCCGCATCTGCTCATCATATTCATCATCATCCTGCTGGTCACCATCTTAACACTCCCTCACCACACCATCATTTGAACAGCATAGGGCACGGTCATAATCACCTACATGATGATAGTCACATTCACATCAGCCTGGGTGATAACAGCTCTCATTCCATTTCCCCTCCAAATTCCAACTCCAACACTACCATCAGTTGTGGAAGTGGAAATAGCACTTCAGCTAATATTGGTGTGCCAACGTCCAGAACTGCCGTTAGAGGAACGGGTGTGGGTGGTGAACCGGGTCGACAAAACCATAATAATAACAACAGTAGAGGTCGTAACAGTAATAAGGATCGTCATCAAAGCTCAGGAGTGTCGGAAGACTATGAGAATTACAGGAATAGAACCGACAGTGGTGGTGGTGGTAAGAAGGGTAAAAATAGAAATACAGCCAGTGGCAGTGGAAAGGGCCACAAGATTAAAAAGTCAATTTTGGAAGACGACTGTGAGAAAAGTGTTGGTGCGGGCTGTGGTACCAGTTCCATGGATGAAGACGATAACAGTGTTAGTGGATGTAATAACCGGAAATTTAAGCAGAGACCGCCGTTCATTAACCCCAATCAAGAATTTCTTCCCATTTGCGACGCTCTGTTCAACATGATTTCACTCGCGGCGTACTTTTGCGACATGACTTTTTCCGTGTTGACGGTGTACACGTGGTACACTATGAGTATTGAGACTGACGAGGATTCCTATGAGCTTTCCTACACGGCCGTGCTACAGCAGCAGCAGAGGAAAAATGGCCGCCTGCAACAGCTATCCTCTGGAGAGGTAGAGGAGCGTACAAGTACTATGCCAAGGGAGTTGATGTGGCAATGGTCCCTATTGGGACTGGTTTTCATCACATTATCGTGCTGCCTAAGTCAACTGTTGTCATTCAAATGGTACAAAGAAAGTGACCGCAGAGGACAAAGGGCACCAGATGGAAGCTATCTCCCCGGCCCGCCCCCGCCGTGCTCGTCAAGTATTTTAGTGGCAATGCACATGTCTCTAGTTGGTGTTCTCTGGAGATACTTTAAATTATTTATCCCAGTAGATTTGCGCTTTGTTAAGAATGAGGTGAGGGATCTCTGCTTGTTAAGACTGATTCACGCCTTTTGTCAGGCGGCCCCCATGCTCCTACTCCAGCTGTATCTCATTTGGCATGAGCCAGGGTTGGACACGGTCAGTGACTTGATGAAAGTCTCTACTTGGAAAATGTCGCGCTTGAAGAAAGTCTCGTATTCTGCCATCGTCGCGGTCGTATACACATTCTGCTACATCAACGTGCAAGAGACGAACTCCCGCGTGAAAGTAATCATTTACTATGTCACAATGTTCCTCGAGAACTCGCTTCTCTTGGGAATCTGGTTGATTGCAGTGCGCTATGAGGACGAGATTTGGTTTAGAAGTACAGTGACCTACGCTGTACCCCTCTGTTTCTTCAGTGGGCTTTGTTTTATGTGCCTCTACTACAAATACTTTCACGTTAAGAAACTCAGTTACGTCTACGACGCGGAGAGCTCCATTTACCGAAACACCAGCAGTATTGGGGGCTGTTCATTAATTAACGATAACGGCAGCATGGTTGCTACCATCAGTGGTATTGGTGGCGGTCACGGTACTGATTACGATCGTTCTTCCGTGGCACGTGGCAAAAGTAATGGGGTGATAATGGGGTATACTAATAGAAGCAGTGGCATTGGTGGTGGCACGGCTTCCGGTAACAACGGCAGCAACAATAAAAAGAAATCTCAGAAGTCTAACCAAAACAACGACCGCAATAACTCGCAAATGAAGCTGCAAACGCCTGGCAATAAAAAATCCGACAGTAACAATGATAACAGTGGGGGCAATAATAAAGCTGGCCCGCAATTTAATAAGACGAATGGTGGCCACATTCATCATCCCAACGTTCCTGGTGTGTTCAATTGCAGATTTCATCCGGCTATGAAGCGAAAGAAAAAGAAACCCACATCCTTCGTGCCACCTCCTGCCGTCCAACAGAATAACAATAGTACACCAACACCAACCAACAATAACAGCGCAACAGCAACAACGACAACGCCGAGCGGTGTCCCATTATCAGCAACCGCTGCTGCAGCTCAAATGATGATGTTATCTGCCCCGAAAAATACCAATCAAGTGGCATCCACAACAGCAGCTCATCACCACCAGAACAATGCGGGCGAAGCTTCAGCGTCATCCTCGATGATAATGAGACATGAAAACAACCTCAATAATCAGCAGCAAAATAGTCTCTTGCTTTGTTCAACTCCGCTTCAACAACAGCAGCAGCGTTCCGTACTGGATGAGCAGCAGAGCCATCATCATCACCACCAAAACCACACTCCTGGTCATCCCAGCCATCACCACCACAATCATTTGGAAAACCATTATGATGTTACTCCCACGAATGGCGGTGTTGGAAGCAGTTCTCGGCTGTCGCCACATTACGATCTCCCGGAGGATTATGCAGATACAAACAATACAAACGTCGGCCAATGTGGAGGTGGTTCTGGTTCACATAATGGTTCTGCCGCAAGTTCCTCCGCTTTATATGGCCCCATATTACCAGGAATGTATCCTGTGGTAAAGGGTAGTAACGGTAGAATGATGGTTCCCTTTTGGCGTCGCCCGCTTTCCCTTACAATGGGCAGTGAAAATGAGGGCAGCGTCAGCAGTCGAGTGGACATTCAGCAAAAATTGCAGGAGAAAAAGCAGCAACAGCTGGCTGAGCTGAGAGAAATTGAGGAGGAAATTAAGCAAGGCAAGTTGAAGCGACCGGAGTTGCACGAGATGATTCCGGAAATCCCAGTGAACGCCAGGCAACCTATTCCCGTGGAAAAGAAACAACCGTGGTTTGCGGGAGGAAGTGGGGCGGGAGATGAGATGCATCCTCCTGTGATGTTGATTCCGGGAATGATGGACCCCCATCATCATGGTCACCAGCAACCGCATCATAATGAGATTCTGTTGGATCCACAACAATACCTCATGTATGCATCAGCGTCCGTTTGCGGAGGAAGTGGAGGGCATGGCCAGATGGCAAGCCCAACATATCAAATGATGGATAACGGATCCGCGTTTTATTACAATCCAGATTGGCCACCAGTGGTGACGTCAATACCAAATTATTATGAACCTTTGTACCAAAATGGAGATGACTGTATGGGTCAAGAAGATGATAGTGTGAGTGCCACTGGTGGAACACGAGGTGAGGGGGATGGTGAAGGAGATACTTCACCTCCAAGTGGTAGTGGTGATGTGGGGAAAGGAGGAAGAATGTGTAATAGAAATAGACGGGGTCGAGGTGGGGATCACCACCATAAGGGTTATTTCGATCCTAGTTCCAGGGAAAGCATTTATAAAAGCTACAGAATTCCCTCAGATATTGATAGTCAAATGAGTCTTCCACGTTCGTACACTCTTCCAAGAGAGTTTAAATACAAGAGGAAGTTTCGGAAGCCAGTCAAGACGGAAAATTTCCTGCCGTCGACAAATTCTAGCGATGGTAAGGCACTACTATCATTATTGTAGACTATAGAGTATATGTATAGTTAACATTTAAGCAAAATTTATGCATGAATCCGTTTTTCGTCGCAAGATCATTTGTATCATTCATCGCTCTATTCATTTCATTACAGGCGATGTCGACTCTGGTGAAGATCCCGAGATGTACAACCAAGTCCGTCCTTACCCATTGCCGATATTACCCTCTATGCATCATATTCACCATAATAATAATAGCAATAGCGGAACATCACCATCTGCAGGTGGTTCCACGGGTCCATCTCCGGCAACAGTAGGAGCGTCTGCGGCAGCTGCGGTTACCTCACCATCCTCAATAATAACACCGGCGGCTGCTTCGTCAGCAGCTCGTCAATCCAGAAAGATACCAAACGGGAGACCGTCAAGACATAAATTGCACGAGACTAAATTATAGATTGCACCCACGCAATCCTAATAAAATCTAATGGATCCGCTACAATGGAGGCAGTAAAACCATGGTAGAGTTTGCATTGTCCGCTACATCGCCAATAATCGGATTTCTCTTGTTTCGTTTTTTTTTTCAAAAAAAAATGCCAAAAGTAATGTAAAAGTCCGCTCGCTCTTCATACCGTACGTTCCCAGAAAGAAAAGCAGGTTATTTTACGCAGCCATTCGTTATATTGGTTGTATGCAGTGTACCAGTCAGTGTGCACCTATCTTTCATGCACATCTCTCTCCTTCTACAACGACGACGACAAAGTTTCTCTGCTGCTGCTACACTCATGAATAAACATTAAAACTATTAATTATGTATTTACAGAAAACCCATAATCTCAACTTGTACTATAATGAGTCGGTCGATCGGTATAATAATGTGCGTTTTTGTGTTCACACACACACCTCCTTTCCCTTTACTTTATTTCGTGTCTATGTACGGTTGTATAAATTGTTTTGGGTGCATTTCTGTATAAAATATGTTATTATGCAGCAATAGAGATAGGAATCCTCGTTCTGTGTAATAAGTTTGTAGTTTGCGCATTTGAAAGTTGAGAGGGAGTCAAACACATTCACCTGACAATCAACATGTATTAGAAAATGTAGGTATTATCGTCATCATCATCACCACCACTATTGTGGTCATGTGTGTCTGGTGGTGGCGCAGAGAAGAAATTACATAGCTGGTGGCAAATTTGATGTAATATTTGGCATTTCTTCATGCCTGCTGCTGCAGTGGTGGTAGTTGGTGGTTATCGCGGTGTACATGATGAGTAGGTATGTAGTAGGTATGTGCACGGAATATACCTATATGAAGACACCATGTATATTTCTCTAATTCTATATTCCTTTGAAAATTGCAAATTACCTAAAATCATGCAAACTTGTCTTTGGTATGTGTGTTGCTCGTGTCTAGTGGGCTATATGATAATTCTTCCGATGTGATGATGGTGTAACTTCAAGCGTGTAGCTAACACAATCCAACCCGAGAGTGAACGTGAGCCTATCTCTATCATTCTGCGTGCCTGCTGCAGTACTACAGTCATATAGTAATTGAAAGGACAATATTTTATCCAAAAAAATCCAATTATATTAGCAATGAACACTCTTAAAATCACATTTACCTGACAGTAACTGACTTGACCTCAAATCTTTATCTGACCTTTTCCTTTCGGAAGATTTCCACTTGCCACAGAGAAGAGAAACGAGGGAAAATATTACATATTTATAATGGGATATTATAATTGCAATGAGGGTTTGTTGCGTATTGAATTGCGAAGTATGGCTCTCTTCTGCGGCCGAAACAGCAATAAAATAAATTGAGTGAATGGGCATGCGAAAACGAGTGAGCGAAGTTCTTTATTGGTTTGCTGACTGTGTGTTGATGGCGATGATGATAGCGTTGATGCTCTGATGAGGATGATACATGACACTCACCAGTCACAATATCAGCTAGAGGAGAAATGTAGCTGTAGGTTAAAGATCCACACTACTAGAGTGATGATGCTCCACCGTGATGTGTTTATACCCAATGGGAAAATGATAAGCGGTTCTTGTAACTATGCACGTTCCTTCCCAAAAAATATTTATTTACCGATCTGCCTTCTTTCGATCATTATCACATGTTTCACGTGAAGACTGAAAATTCTTGACAGTTTTTATTAACAGTAGAATTTTTCTTTGTTCTTTTCATTGGTTCAACCCATTTATGTACAAAAGGGCAGCAGACAGTGTGGGAAGGACAATAAAAATATTGTTTGACAGTGATGATCGCCCTATCGTATGCGCTGTTCCTCTCTGGTGTACAGTGCGAAATTAACGAGCTTTAGCCATTTAATTTTTATCATTTATGTATGAAAGTGTCCAATTATGCACGCCAGGGATGCATAAGGAAGTTACAAGCGTTGAGGTTACAGAAAGCGTGGTCTCATAAATTTCTAGAAGGTTATTGTTATGAAAGATGTAAAGCTATTGTTAACAATAATACGTAAATAGGTAGTAGTTATGTAACGAAAGATGCATTTGAAACTGGGTTTGGTAATGACTTTCCAATCACAAAAACCAATTGGCTTTAATATGGCGGTCATCTTCACAAACGGTTTTAAAATGCATTGTGGGGCGCCCTGTTACTATCTCCATATTTGAGCTTGAGCTTTATACACGGAAATGTGTACACTACAAAGGTTCCATTACCGACATCAATCCTTGAAACTGGCTGGTCGTCCGCAAACCTTTGTTTGTGAAACGATTAGCAGAATTGTTAAATAATTTTCTTGTAATTAATTTTTTTAAACTAATAAACGTTCTGTGCCATAAACTTATGTGATCTTTCCCTGTACAGTCATTACATTACAAAGTTAGACGATAATACTGACAAATTCTGTCCATTTTATGATGCGTGTGTGTATGTTAAATATTTTTGTATATTACTTGTATAATAGTGTTAAGATTTTCTCTATATCTATTAGTGCTAGATTTTAATGTATAGTAAAGATATCTGCAGTTATAATTTATTGTTTATTTGATAAATGTAATTCATTTTTTTGTAAATGTTGTGTTCATAGAACGTGTCCTGTTAAGAGGATTACACTACACCCGACCTAATACAATTTTTATGGCTTCTTTGATGATCTTTGTTTCCTAATCTCAATCAATAGAGAACATGACAATAATAAAAGACTTTTGTAATTTTATTTTTAGCTTGCGATGAGTGAATTATCATCCTGCTGATTTTTTATTAGCCCCTTTTAAAGTTGGAATTTATAGAAGTTGAATGCAATTTTTAAAAATCGAATTTTATTAAAAACAATAAAAGAACGAAAGTTGCGAATCTTGAAACGTATGTGTTTTAGTCCTGTTTTCTCTTCCATATATCATCTAATATTTCTACAATATAGATACATGCATATGGCATACATACAAACCCACACATATATATGATACATACAACAACGAATGTGCATTTATTTATTTATTATGTATTGAAATTATATCTCGTCATAAAATCCGCATCTAGTTTTCAATAAGCAATAAAAAGAAGTAGCAGCGGGTTCAATCAGCAATAAATCTCAAAATGATTCCCAATAAAAAAAATTATCTCCAACATTTTCCTAGTACAATATCCATAATCCATACACCACGGCCAACGGCAACACCTTCGTATCATCCTATCGTGTGTGTCGATCGTATTTTTTTACCGCCGGCGTGGTTTCTTGTTTGCAACGAGGAGACTATAGCATACGATGCCAATTTGTGGTACCATACCATTTGTAAAATTTCGTTTTGCGTGCTAAAATCAAGATCATTCTGCTCGTCTGCTACTTTCTGCTCACGGGACTGACTACGTATAAAAATGTATTATTGGCTTTACCATCTGAAAATTCTCTCTCCGAAACAGCACATATTGTGTTTGCAACAACCCAATGAATAAAAATTTATTTACTTCTTATTTTATACAAGTGCAAAAGGCAAAAAGGAGAAAAAAATATGAAAATGGTGCATTTGTAAAAGGGATTTTACAAACTAAAAACCTGTTTTTTCGCGACAAATCCCCATAAAATTTTCAGTATTTTTGCACAACAATAATAACAATAATAACATACGGAAAAAGTTGTGTAAGAAAAATATGTAAAAGCAGGCATATATTTTTGGATGCCTCCAAGCAAACAAACCATAAAAATATGGGAGGGATCACATATATATACGTATGCATGTATGTATATATATGCATTAAAAAGGAGTACCAGTGGTGGGATAGTAATGTGAAAATTACATATATCCAAGTTTATTAAAAGATATCATATTGTTGATATGATGATGCATTCTACTCATCATCATTTTTCTGCTGACCATCAGCGGCAGACACGCCAGTGTGTCCAACGAAAAATCTAGATGGGTAGGTACACAATGACGGTTTAGTGCTGCGCTCAGTCTCAACTCAGATGAGGTAATGTAATAATGTACCTATAAATACATGAATATACGTACATCGCCTGAAGAAGTACTTCTCAAGACGAGACAAGCTGTCCTTTCTTTACCATATCACTATCACGTAAAATAAGTAGATGACTTTTCGTTCCAAGTAGATAGAACTCAAATTCCTTCATATCCAAAACTAGTAGTGTGATGTTTTGCCTGCTGTTATATGTTGTAATTTGCAATTTGAGCAAAACTTATAATGGCAGCTAACTACCAAACTAGGTAGATATAATGTGCACATGCGATTTACAAGTAATCAGCAAGATGCAGTTTATTCCTGGAAGAATTCAGGAGCCATGCTATGATGAAGATGACGACGCGTCATTTACAGATCCACCCATTTCATCGTTGCAGAAAAAGTGTGAACGTTCTTCTCCTACAACATGGACAATTATTTTTGAAGAAAAAATCTACTATAATGTAATCATAATAATAATAGAACGTATTATTTGGTATGTGCGTAGTTATTATTCTCATCATCGTAATATTTTATGCTACCTCTGAAATGCTTCCAGGCATTTAATTTATTAATTTAATGAAGTAGCATTCTATACGTTCTAGATAAAAAAAAGCAGTTACCGTAAATTCGCTAATGAACGCAGACACGTTTATTTTTTAACAAAATTTTAAATCAATACCAAAACATGCTTTCTGTATTATTAAAACTACGTATTAAATATAAAAAATTAAAAATATTGTTTGTACTGCGCAGTAGTAGCTTTATATCATTAAACCAGTTTTTAAGTTTTAGTTTAGCATTTAGTATTTGCGGTCGTAGTTTGTGAGAGACGCGGTAATTAATTTCTTAAAAATGTTTGCTTACAGTTGAGAGTTTTTGTAGAGAACAACAAAAAGAAAGGAAGCATAAAAAGCCATGCCAAGATGTCTGCCAAGTAAATATCATGCAGAAAAGCAAGTGCACTATAAAAATAAGAGAAAAAACTCTTGGATTCTTAATGCCTTTTAGAAGTTTTGATTTGTGGGAAAAAATTGCGAATCTACTCTGCAAATCATTTATAGTTTCTAAAAAAAATTCATTACTTTTATGTCTTCAACAAGCCAGTGAAAACTAACGCAGTAAAATATTAGGTCACCGTTGCCGTTGTCGTCAATATAAAAATCGTTTTATCAAATCGCTACTACTATGTACTAAAACTGCGACCAGTAACAAACTCATTGTACTCTTTTCTTTGTAGTATTATTTACGACCACTTATTCTGGTAGTGTATGGTTTTGTTGTCACGTTCCGGTCGTCCGGTCGAATCACCAATATCTCTCACAAGAAAAGAAATTTTGTTTTCTCCAATCGATATGAGGTTGTTGTATAGTATTAGTTTGCTGATGGATAGAAAAGACCACAGAGCAGTCCCCAGGGGGAGGGGACAGAGGTAAACTAAAATGACTTTAAATAACTTCAAATTGGGTAGATTAAGTAATTGACCAAGATTGGTTGACCCACCTAACCCAAGAGAATGTGAAAGGAAGAATGTCGCTTTACTTTTATTTAAATAACTTCATGCCGTTAAACCCTACTTTTGACTATGGTGTGGTTGGACAAAGAGAACCGTATCCATAAGGACTTCAACATAGATAAACATAACATAACTCTAGTTTTTTAAACTTTGACATGTCAAATATTTCGCTTGTAAAGACATCCCTGCAAGATATTTTTTGTAATCGTTACTTTCAAAAAGATTTTTGCAACCTGGTCGTACTTCGTAAATAACTTCAAGTTGGGTAGATTAAGTAATTGACCAAGATTGGTTGACCCACCGAACCCAAGAGAATGTGAAAGGAAGAATGTCGCTTTACTTTTATTTAAATAACTTCATGCCGTTAAACCCTACTTTTGACTATGGTGTGGGTTAGACAAAGAGAACCGTATCCATAAGGACTTCAAATTAGATAAACATAACATAACTCTAGTTTTTTTAACTTTGACATGTCAAATATTTCGTTTGTAAAGACATCCCTGCAAGATATTTTTTGTAATCGTTACTTTCAAAAAGATTTTTGCAACCTGGTCGTACTTCGTAAATATACATTTTTATTTATACTCATGACGTTGTTGTTGGATGTCCAAAAATAACAAGAATCTCTGCAACAACCGTCGTCATCATTAAGAGGTGCAACGTTACAGCAGCTCAGCACCCACTCATATTTCTGCTTGGTAAAGTGGAAATGTACGCCAGTAGTACTACAACGATGTAGTTCCTCGTTTCAGCTTCATTGGATAAATAGCAATGCGTCCATCTTTTGTTCCAAAAAATCTTTTAGCTGCTCTTGTGTTCTCGCAGGCAGTAAACCGAGAATAAGAATGAGACCATTAAAAATGTTTATAACAAACGAAATTAGCACAGAGGATGATTCAATAGTACATATACATTCGGTTCGGATATGTGCAAATGCAGTGATAATCTTAATCTTGAGCTTTTCAATAACATAATCGCTAGTGTTAGTACTAACAATAAATAAAATTCAACGCAAGTCAAAGTGTAATATGGACAGGTAAATTACACGGCATATACATAAACATAACGCAGAGTGGAGCATATTACAATTGCTTCTACTTGATACGCTGGCTCCTTTTTTATCGTAATTTCTATGTTGAATTGGGGAATACAAAAAACGTTACAAAAATTGGAGCCGAGCTGTTTATAGTGGAATGATTTGGATGGTTTAACGTATTTTAGTATGATAAACTGTATTATTGGAAAGTACAGGGTCTCATGGTTTTGTCATTTCATCTGTGACACCGGTTAGCTTCCCGGCCATCAATGTTTCTTCTAATTCTTCTTGAGAATGGCATACTGTGCATCTGACATTTTTGGCGCTCTTACAATAATATATGCGTAGGTCGCCACATTGAGTTATCCTCTTGGGGTAAAGCAGGATTCAAAATTAAAAACAGTTTATTATTATATCGTTTACCTACACAGCATTGATTGAATTTGAAAAGGATAAACGGCTCGTATTGACACGTCTTAGATACGTGTCTCATGAGATCTCTCAAGCTTTCACTTCTAGCAGAAGAAACTAGATCCAACTTCCTTCTGTTTTCATTTCATAAACCCCTGCATGTCTACGCTGTTTTTAAAAGTGTCGAGGTGTTGAATTCCCATTACCGCTTAGAATGAACTAGTTTTTCTTTGTCTTTATTTCAATTTAAGAAGCAGCTAAACTGCTCCTTTCCTCCCTAAATATTCTTCCAACCTTATTATGTGTCACGCCAATCTTCACAAGGGTAGCCTGTACGAACATAAGGAAAACGATATATATTCTAACTGTACTTCACTCGTATGACCGAACTTGACGTTGTTGCTCGGAGACATGTGTGTTTATCAGGATGAAACTCCACGACAGCGAGACATGGTGTTGATACACTGACACACCATCGCAACACAAAATCGTTAACAGCTAATAATGGCGATCGGCACCGACATCATGATCTCTTTGATGATAACATGGCATCTCTTTCTATTTCAATACTCATTCCTGCGGATACACAAAAATCTTAACTGCTTTTTCTCCTGTGCTTATCATTTCTCTCTCTGTGACGCTCCACGCTCTCTCTGGTGGTGGTAAGTTTGCTTTATCAATACCAGATACCAGCGCACACATTACACTGGTTGGTCGGTTTGTGTATTGCTATTATTATTATTTAAGTTTTAATGCCGATGCCTAGCGGAATGCCCTCTCCTCCTGTGTGCATTTCTGTTCTGCAAGTGTAGCGTGCAAGGAAGCCAACCGTAGCAAAAAACTTAACTAAAAATCATCAACATCGCACAGCTT
This sequence comes from Callyntrura sp. NNG-2020, assembly GCA_027744055.1. Classification (NCBI taxonomy): domain Eukaryota; kingdom Metazoa; phylum Arthropoda; class Collembola; order Entomobryomorpha; family Paronellidae; genus Callyntrura; species Callyntrura sp. NNG-2020. The sequence continues at coordinate 17,522 of JAHZNE010000708.1, forward strand.
CTTGCTCTTGCGTTGGTCGGTTCACTAGGTGAAATGACAGCTGGGGAGGTCGTCGTGAGAAGAGATTTTTTTTTATTTTGAGTAGAAACAAATGTGTGCTGGTGAGGATAAGATGCTAATCATGATGATGAGCAAGATTCCTTGAGAAAGCGTGATGCACCGAACCTCTAACCAACAAACCAGTACGATTCTCTGATGAAGATGCACACTAGCTGTACGAAGATCAAGCAGTGTGAATAAATAGTGAAAATGTACGTAACACAAACACAGGGAAGACGCAGGAGAGCGAGAAGAAACGATGAAAGGCTTTTGGAAAAGTCAGTCACGACGACAGTTTTTTTACTAATGATGTTAAGTATTCCGAATAAGAAGTATACGAAGCTTTGTCGTGTGGTGGTACTGCCTGATGTGCTAAAAGTGGCGGAAGTGGTGCTTTCTTGGTGTGCTCATTCATGGAAAACTTGACAACGGAGAGAAAACATGGTGATTGGTGTTACCTCCTCAAACATTTTCTTTTTGGATTGCGCAGTAGTTCTCTGCGTTACTTGCGAATTCAGGCGTGCTTTATTGTAAGAGCACGATTTTCTANCGAATTCAGGCGTGCTTTATTGTAAGAGCACGATTTTCTAATTAGCTGGTGGTGGTGTTGTGGGGGCAAATATAGGAAATACTCGTGTGTGTGTGTGTGGATTGTTTGAGTGAAACATAAAAACGATTATTACTTGCGTAAATAACAATTATGTAATAACTTTAACCAGACAGATGACTGACTGAATACATATTTAGCGATACGAATCTGTGTTGCTTGTCCTAACGTTGAACGTGGGTGAAGGATCCAACCTGTTTTTTTTTTGCGGAGTGACTAGTGACTTGATGATTGTTACCCACATACGTGTATAATTACTGGATATAGTGCTAAAATTGGCGCTGTCATAAAAGGGTATTTAGCAAGCTAGACCGAGACAAGTTGCAGGTAAGAATATTTGGGGAGTTGCGTTGTTTGACCCAGGGAGCACTTGCTGATTGCGGTACAGGGGGAACATGGGAGAACCATACTATAAAGCCTACGATGAGAGTGGGGATGAAGACTCGTTGGAAGAACTGGAAGCCCAAATAAGGGACGCGGATTCTGGCTCAGGAACGAAGAAAAGCAGCAAGGTAAGGAATAATGGTATAACAATTTCACGATTGAAAATAATATAACCATAACAATAAATAACCCGTGGAAACTTACATGCAAAGTTAATCATTTTGTTGAGAACAGACACAGTAGAATCACAAACATCACTCTATGCCTTGATTTGATCTAATGATAATATATTACTAATGTTCACAGTTCACAACTAAAAAGAACTTGAAAATGAACCTACTACCTATAATGTTGAATGTGGAAGTACACCATTCATTATTTATCTAACCATGCATGTGCTCAATATTTTAAATTTAACATGTACCAATCCACCACACGACAATTGATACAACTTTTTAATAATATGCCTAACATGATCTTCGTAATTATATACAATGAATTCAAATTGGATGTATATATCAAATATCTATATACGAAATAGTAGCCCTTTCCTTGAAAGGTTTCTAAATCCTTTAATCGAGGTATGTCGTATGTCACTGGTAAACCGTGGTTTATCTTGTAATTTCCCCAACGATATTATGATAGCGTTGACAAAATGACAGTATCTTCTTCCTCCTAACTCAACTATAAAAACGTTGAGGCTTTATCGATAGCTTAAATTTTTATTTGGCAGCAAGCATTTTGCAACATGCTACTTACTAACAACTAAATGGGCTAAAATTGCTGGGAATAGGTCTAGTCTAATGTCTGTACGTCCTAGTATATGTTTTCATATTTTTAATAGGCTAAACTTATACAAGGAATCAACTAGCGGTATCAGCACGGCACATGTCACAAATCTTCATGTAGCCTTAATTATAGAGCAGCCGGCATGTTGCGTTAATAATTTGCGTGCTCTCCCTCTAGTTGTACTTGTACTTGTATGCTGCTAAATAAAAAATAATAATAATCAATCAACTTCATTGCACCGTCACGCTCTCATTCAATTTATTAAGATTGTCATAAAAAGTATGAGCCTAGAAAAGGAGCGCGCAGCAAAGTGCATACGAATTTACCTCTCTACATTAAGCAGTAAATGGTACAAATATTCCTGGCCAAACAAGCCGCATAAATAAATTGTCACAGCAGTACAGGTCGTTCGCTGTTGGTATAAAAAAGTTTTTTTTACTCACCGTCACCACACAGATTTGCAGAACATTGTGATTATAACCAAATGTTGTTGCTTTATGCCTGAAACCTTCCATTTCTTCAAACATGACTTTTCTAGGGAATCCTGCCAGAATTGCTTAACGCGGTTTTTACGTCAACTGTGTTCACCAGCGTTCTTAATGCCTGCTATATGCCCTTTTAAATGCACGACGACGAGTATACACATGCATGCAAGTAAACACACTATATCGTAGTCCTATATATTTCCTGATTTTTAATTTTCAGGTCTACGAACGAAAACAATTTTCATGGTTGTCATAAATAATATGTTTTATTTATATTCAATGTTGTGTCGTATATTTTGTATTTTCCCGCACACTTAAGGTTACTTGTGCGTAAATGATTCCTGTCTGTGTACACAACTCCAATTGCCAAAATAACAGCGTAGAAGAGATATTTACAGTTTATTTTTTAAACATTCGCAAACTTATGCTGACCTACACAAAATTCATCTCTAGTACATTTTTCATTTTTTTATGATTATGATAAGCGTCACCACTACATGCAACATGTGTATGATGAGGATTTTACGTAAGTATTTCAAAAATAATTGTAGGATAAGTACTATTATGGTAAACTGTTTATTATTGAACCAATATTTTCTGAGATAATCATCATAGAAACAGCCAAAGTACTATTGAGTAGTAGTATGGCGTATGGTGCAAATGTGAAGAAAAGATTGCTCAACGAATGCGCAAACGATGCTCTTGATGATATTTACATCTCCTTGGGTAATTATCATTCCATTCCACGGCACGCAAGTAAAAGTCCGCGGCTGCAGCAAACGAACAAAGGGGAGTGCTCCGTTTCATTCCGTATGCGAAATTCTTTTTGTATAAAAGTATTTTAATAGTAATTCGGCTCAATATAAAATGTTCAAATGAGCGGTGCACAATATGGGCGCGACAAAGGTATAAAAAGTGAAGCCTCGCTTACTTCGCGGAAAACCATCAACTGTTGTGTGTTTCACAGCAGTAACACACACGCTTGCAATTTATTTTCAATTTGAGAAATTTACTTCAAAGGACGGTGTGCCCCTCTCCTCTTTACTCCTTTCCGTCATAAAGTAGAGCCACGGCCTTCAAATTTATGTACATTATTGCATTAGCAATTCTATACATTAATTATAAAGGATGTTGTATTTTACGATGTTTTTATTCGTTACCCGTATATTACATGTACATCTTGCGTATCTTTATATTTATCAAAGAACAGCTCGAAAATGTTTACCATTGTCAGGATATGTATATTACGGTCCCCCAGCAGCTCAGTCGATTTACAACAAAACTTACAAACACAATATTTTACATAAAAATGGCACTCCTTCTTCTTCTTCTTGACACGATACAGACAAAACTTTTACTTTTATTTGCTCTATTTGCTGTAACAACATTATGTTGTACACTGTGTTTTAAAACCATTATTTTTATGTATCATTACCCAATTGTCGCATATAAAGGATTTTATTTGTATTTGAATGCCAGCATATATAGAAAAATAATGCATTAGTTAGACACGACACCATAGATTTACGTTGTACGTATAACATTTAGATAAAAATTAAAATTCAGTAAAATTATGCTATTGTCTTCAGAGCATAAAGCAAACAAAATATAGTGTCACTTGCGAAAATGTTCCTGGGGTTTGTACTTTTTGGCTACAAAAATTAATTACTTCACTTTTTCACTTAGGGATAATTTAATATTTCTTTGTTCTGCCTTGTCAAATATAGCTTGGCAAAATTAGCAAACTTGGAACGACATTTATTTACAAATTTTTAATGTAATGCAGATACGGACTGTTGACTTTTCCAACAGTACTGAACAGGCTTACGACGACTTACGACGAACACGACTATTTGTATGATACATTATGATATATTGTATTGCACTCCATTATACGTATGCATTTGCTACTATTATAGTTGATTGAAACTTGCACTAAAGCATCCATTATTCTGATAACAAGTTGATTTAAGTTTAACTGCTTTAGATTCTCGCATTTTCAAATGAACATTTAGCCAGATTAAAAACAGATAATTTAAGGTATGATATATTTTATTTATTACTACTCATTCTATAATCTTTGTACCCTGATTTGTCAACTTAACACTAAACATTGATATGAAAATACAAAATGCTATAAAACAACATTTTGCTTTAGTTATATGTGTATAATCCTTGCGTGTTGGGATCATGGTACACCAAATGCTACGCAATCATTGTTCTTATTAGAAATCACTGATTAGTATTTAACTGCAAGATGCGGTTCTACGTACTCATTTTATCTTTGTCAGAAAAAAGATACAAAAAATGAATAGTTCAGTTAACACATACGATACTACCAAGCCTGTAACATCGCAGAGCGGTGACATATACCGAAAAAATGCAATTAACAATGCCAGGTTTTTCTGTTTTCAAATTAACATGCGATTTTGCTAAATGAATCACTTCTGTAGAAAAATGATGCAACAATGTGATTGTGTGTTACATATAATACCGTACACCATGTCACTAACCATATAAATATTACAAACCATACAAAATTATTAAAGGAATAATTCGATACGTTGCAGTAATTGCAATTATTGACTGTAAGTGAGAAAAACGAGGCACCCGTCTCTTTATTAATTAGATTGAATTACAAAACAGTACGAAATATGAGCAATCACACACGTTGGATATCGATCAAATGCACGTATGGTTGGAACTGACAAGGATAAATATTAAATATTCAGAATACATGAATGTGTAGTCGACTGCATCGTTAGCATTTTAAAAATATACCTATATAGAAGCACCTTATTATACTAAAGCGCAGTGTAACAGGAAAAGGAAGAACATGCACTTTACAAGTGCCAAATTTTTTAAAGAAAAGACATACCGATCTTATAGACCATACTTGATTATATTTGTCATTAAGTATATACATATTACAACCGTATTTTAATATTTAAAAAATCATATAGAACTGCGTACGTCATTTTGCAACGTCCTTCCCCTCCTTTACATTTCGATTTCTTTGAACTGTCACATACTGTATGCCAAAAACACCGTACCCATTTGCTCCTATCCGTCGTGGTATCGCTCTGTTTCACTATGTCACCACATCACACGATCGACATTAGGTAGTAGAGTATATTAGGGGTGTAAGCATGCATATACCTACTATATATATTTTTTTAAACCTTCATCAGAACGAGAAGATCATATACGACGACGAGTTTGCTTTTGACTTGAGTATTACACGACATATTACATGATGGTTAAAAATCAGTGAGGCAAAGAGAAAGATTATTACCGCGATGGTCCTGATGGCGTTGATGATAACATTTCACAAACACTTGGTATATCTCGTTGTGAAGTTCTCTAGTGTTATATAAGAATACTAATTTGATCACTACATAATATTATGTACCAACATGCCATACCGAAATTTTCCTTTGGCATTTGAGGAATTGGAAAATTGGAAGCTATGCACCTATATGTGTGTTTCACCAAAGTTATATGATGGTCGGGTCGGGACTCTGCCAAAACTGATCGGTCTATAACATAACAAATTTAGAAAGACAAGAATATTTTTTATATCTCTTCGTGTCACTTTGGGACTGCCTTGTCTTTCAATGTGTCTTTCGGCATGGCTATCTCTGTTGTCATTTTTATCTACGACGGGAGATCATGCTTCCTTCATACTTTTTTTACTACGGGGCGGGAGGTTGAATATTTCTCATTTGCTTACGGTCCCGCTTACGGAGAACAGCAGTCGTTGTGCTGTTGCAATCATCTTAGAGAATCATTAATGAGATACATTATATTTGTAAATTATACGGTTATATGCGTTTTAAACGTTCTGACCCATAAAGACGTACCAACTGCCAAGGTACTTTTAGGGTTTGGGTAAACAAGTGCAATAGTAGTAATAGTAGTGTGTACATATGTACGTACTGGTGAACTTACTTTGTATTGTCACACATGCTATATTAAAAGCGGTAATGAAAATGTGATCTAACGTTTTTTCTTTCAAACAAAATGAGACTACTAATGCGGGGAAATGTAAAACCGGAGCCAAAAAGAATTACTCGTTTTTACAGTATAATGTATTTCAGTTTGCAAAAAAAAAGTCTTGTGCTTTATGACGATGGTGCTATCATTGGAATTAGGATGATGACGATTTGTGATATGTTTTATGAAGTACATATGCATACGTATTCTTTTTTGCACTTGTTATATGTCTGTAGGTATGGGCATGTGTGCGTGTTTTTAAAAAGCAAGGCACAATATTCCACGAGTCCGAATTTGTTTTTTATGAGCGTAACAAGCTAAATGTAGTGGGAAGTAGGAAAGAGGATAAAGGTAGGTATGCAGAATTGCAATATGCAGAATAATATTTTGAATAGACGTGCTAAGACACATGGTTGTACTGAAAGGATACCGTTGTTTGATAGTTTGGCTTATCCAAGCATTCCGAGAGATTTTGCAAACTGCCGTATCTACTGTGTCGTGTTTAATTCTTGTCATCAACAAAAGTTGCACATTCGTAAGTTGTGGAGGTGGTGGTCCTACTTTCAAAAATTAATTTCTTTTGATAGTGCTCTCCCCGTTAAAAAGTTTTTTTTATTAAAGCTGCTGTGTTTCACTGTTCAGTGGTTTCAAAGTTTTATTGCTTTTTGGAATAGGTATTGCGTTGAAAGCTTTTTCAAATATAAATTACTGTAAAATTGATGTCGGTTTTTTTTGTATAAAGTGAGAAACGGTAACGGTTTCTTTGTAGTGCATACGATATTTGTTCGCGATATGTGTGCGTGTGTGTGAAAAAAGTACTCTTACTCTCTCTCTATCCCTCTCTCTGCTTCATGTAACCATCATTTGATTTTCTTCACTAGTTGCATGTAAAATCGTGTCGTCAGCATTTGGGCAATTTAATTTAATTTTATCGCTGTTTCGATCATATTAATTGGTATATAATATATGTAATAGTGTAGTGTGAAGAGAGTAGCTGAATCAAGTTGAATGTTTCCTTTGTGCTTATTATACATCGGTGTCATCTTGAACACAAAACGATTTATTGGATAAAATGTTTTGAGAGAGAAAAATTTTGTGCTAAATCATCGAGACGTGTAGGCCTATCGTGTTTCACTCTTTCGAGTCTAGTGAAATATCAAATCTAATTTAAAATGTCACTTCCACTTACCTTTGCTGAGTGGATTCTACAAGAAACTTGATCCCACAAACAAATTGGTTCGGATCATTGTCATCTTGAATAATTCACAAAAACATAAAACTTATCTGTACTCAAGATCATTTTGAGTCACCTATCAACCATCATTAGTTTAACTTGCAAAAAGGTTTAAAATGCAAGGCAGCGTTAAAATAAAACCGGAAAAGAATGATTGGCGCACTGGGCCGGATGACACATTGCAAGTGGTCAATCCAAATTCAAAAACGGTGAAGGTAAGTCCTTTAAGAGAGCATTGCTTTGCACTAACAGGCACCCAAGCACGCTTTATTTACTTATTTTTTGTTTATCTACACTTGATCTACACACTTTCTCCTGCCTATATTATGCTTGCTCTAATTACTAAATAGTATCTAGTTAATATGCCTAGTATGGTGATGTAAACTAATAATTCGATGTGACATTTATATTTGCACCCATTAATGCCCAATTTTTACTTTTAACGACAACATACCTTTTAACTATCGTCAAACAGTTCTACTTTTTCTTTATTTAGGCATGTCATTATATACGTGTGCGTCTATGTACATTCCAATAATAAACGTCACTAAACGGTTATTGTTGTCTAATAAAAAAAACAAAACGCACTTTGTACCTGCTGCACTTCAAACCAAACCTCATTTTCTGTTGTTAATATAACTTACGAGATAAGTTTCAACTAAAGTGAAAAAGTATAACATCAACATCATTGTTGACCGCCGCAGTAAAGCAAGTTTTTTTTCCGTCTCACATTAATAAAATCCCATATGAGTAGATATTTTTCCGTCCACACACGACGACTCTGTAAACTGGCTATAAGCGTCTACTGTGCTGCACTTCAAACATTTTTTTGTTGTTTGCATGAGATTATTAGACAAGTGATCCATCCTTTTTCCACAGGTGGCTGTCATTCATCATCATCAACTTCATTTTTTCCTTACGAAATTGCTAATGATTACTACTAGTAATGCACACCTATTTATTTAGCTGATCATCAGCGTCTTCTTGTTGCCTTCTGACATGACATATACTGTCAAGCAAGACGTATTTTTTATTTGGTGCTTGGAAAGCTACACAAACTGTCATCGTTCCCTACCTTCGTCGTCCTCACCTCATTGTGTGCCAGTAAGCTTCATCAAGAATATTATGTGCATTCCTTTAAAAGACAAACAAAGTAGTTAAAGTTTTCCTTTTGATTGTAATGAATGTCAATTAAGCTAAATAGTCGTCTTTGGAACCATTCTTCTATTTTCACATGGCCATGTGGTTTGGTGATTTTTATTCTTATGTGGAGTGCGCACGACTATTATAATGGTAATAATGTAAAGACTGTTTTACATATACAAAAAAATTGTTTCAAGGAAAGAGTGCTCACAAGAAAGGATTTATTGATGCTATCTATTAATTTTATGTATACCATAAATACTTATTATTATTATCATTACTACTCCTTCTTGTATTATTATTTGCGAGAAGTACAAATAAAGAGTTGGTTTCCCATGAATCATCTCTTTCTTCTTTTCAAATTCATGTACATTTGCATGCGTAATTGTAATAATGAAATGTAAGCATCTTATAGGAGAGAGACGGGGATACGCGAAAAAAAATGAACAGAAAACCACACACAAGAACGAAACCGCACATGTTCTCCGCTGCTGATTTTTGTTGCTGTTTGGCCTTTTGCTCTCTTCAATATATAGGAACATCAGGTATGAAATGAAACAAAATCGAAAAATGAAGAAACATCATGCTGTAAAATCGTGACTTGACCACAAACCGTCTACTTATGTTGATCTCTATGAGGTTGGTCTTCTGTGCCTTCTCGTGTATTGTTGTTTGTTACGTTAAGGAAGTAATTCAATACTCTCCGGTACGAGAGCACAACAGTAAAAACTGCTGCTGTTCATTTTTAGCAAACAATGACATTATTTTACTCCTCTCTCTCCCTCTCTCTCTCTCTTTGTCTCTTCTCTTTCTTCACGAGTTGCTTGTATGTATTTCTCTAGCCTGTTTTTCATGAGGAGCGTCATTTTTCATGCAAGGAGGGTCATCATTGTCAAGATTAAAACTATTTGAGTGACGGACGCCGTAGAAGAAACGGTTTCTATCTTTCCCACACTGCAGGCCTTGCTGTGAATGGGAAATATTAATAGCGTTATTTTTATGATTGTTCTCTAGAGACGATCCCAATAAATTTATTTTATCGTTGTTATTTTATCTTTTTTAACTATTCGTCTGGCCGGTTTGGTCAACTGGGTTCTACTGACCAACCGAGTAGTATAGGAGATTGTTCTATCTAACAGTAAAGATTTTCATTACAAATGATTCAGAACTAACACATGTGTTGCAGACGGGTCGTTCGTTCAGATAAAAAATGTAAAATAAGTCAACCGAGAAGTGCTGCAGTTCTAAATAGGCACACACACTAGGTTTTGGCAGGCGCCTTTAAATTCACAGTAAATAAAACCTTTTTTTCTTTCTTTCTCCGCAGTCCTCTCGGTCGGAGGAGGAACGCTGCCATTTTTTTGCCAGCAAAACAAAAGTAAATTGCCACACATGTTTCTCGTTCCTTTGTTTGTCTCGTGAACATTACCCCAACCACCATGCATCGGTCGCGGAAACCGTACATCAATCCGTTAATTTTTCTTCTGCTGCTGCTGCGGCTGCATCACGATAAGTAAACGATCGCCAAGCACGATAAAACACATTCACTCGTGACATTTATGTTGTAGTTTAGTTACATATATGCTGCAACAACGGCGCATGTACTACTAATGTACCACTGTTGTTGTTGTTGTACATTTGCTGCTACCTCTCCTTCTTTTGATTATTTATTGTGAATGCGTTGCATTGTGTGAACATTTACTCGCATTTTGACTTTCTGCATGCACGACTCTCGGCGACTCTTAATGAGATTTAGTTTCCTTTTGTAATCCAATTTTTTACGTGGTAGCAGCAGCAGCAGCAGATGAACTAAATTGTGACAAGTATTTATCGATTCGTTATAATATTCTTTTCATGACTGGGCGCAGGAGTGTGCATGTGTGTGAATGCGTACGGAAGATGAGGTGAATCGATAAGTTTACTTTTTAATGAAGATTGATGAATTAGGAATGGGAATAATGGTTATTACTACAAAGCGTTCGAGAATCATTTCTCCACAGGAGTATCAAGTGGATGGCTAGTTATAGAATAAAATGACCCACATTAATCACACATTTATGCTTTTATAATGGCAACCATTTGAATGAGACCAAATTAAGGGAGGTATTTTTGGTTTACAATGGAAAATATGCTGTGTGTATGTAAATTTATCAACATAAATCAATCACCTTTATTTCTACTTTGGAATTACCAATCATCATTTAATGGCATGACAAGTACTAAAGTGATTACTCAGTTTATTGCAATTTGCAGCGATCATAAGTGTGCATATTTTTTAAAAGTCGGAATAAACAATTTCATAAATTAGAATACAGTCTGCCCTGAGGAGATAATGATCCCTCACCCAAACAATTTAAATGACCCTCACGTACTCCTCACACATGCTTGAGCGCAGATTCGACAATTGAATCGTTGTGTAATACTAAATGGTCGAATGAATTGCTTTTTTGTTTTTAAAATTGTTGCTTGTCGTCATTCTTTTGGTTACATGCTACCCATTGACGTGAACAACCATTTAATGTGTTATATAGAAATAGTAAGTTGTTCCTATTAACTATACTATAGTGCTTATAGTGATGGAATGATGTAGTTGCCGACCCAATGCACATGCTATCTTTATTATACAGAAAAAATTTCCGTCAATTCTCAAACAGAAATTTTTGCTGTCCTTCACAATACCCCCTTCCCCCAATCCATCTTCTTCCCGAAATTTGCCTCCATTGATAAAAAAAACAAAAGCAGGGATCGTGCATGCGTGTATTGTGAACTAACAGACTCCTACAACCTCTCTGAAGAGATAAACAAGCATTTTTGTCTTCACTTGTTCCTAAGTGCGTTAAGTCCTGATTGAGTACGAAGCGCTTGCCGAGGCACAATTTCATTCAACCATGTCCCGTTAATTACATCCATTTCCTTCCATCTCACTCACTTTTGCTTGTTAGCTATACACGTCGTTATTGCCAGCCATGAAGCACACACTGTGGATAGAATGATACCGTGTAGGAAGACAGGGAGCTATACACAGCTTATATAGTAGGTAGATACAAATACAATCTAATACCACTTAAATGACACTGACTGACAAGGAGGGCATTCATGAAAGACTCTCTACAATATGACAAGACAGACAGAAGTGGAAGACTTAAGAAGGCGAATACGGCTGCCGTTGTATAGAAGCCTAGGAAGAGAACAAGCAACACCAACACCATCGGCACATTTTATTTAATTCAGTAGAGCATTCACTTCCACCATTCATTCACTCTCCCAACGCGTCATCATTATCAGCATTTGTACGAACTACGTACCAGCCAGCGCTTTGATCTTCATGTGTGAAAGGAAAGATTCTGCCAACTGATAAAACTACTGCGATGTGATGACTGAATGCATCAATTCACCGCTGCTCTGTTCCTCCGCCCCACTTTGCATGGATTTGCCTACTTGCCTGTTTACTGTAGCAGAAGGAATACCAAGTAGTGTAGAGGTAAACGTGAAATGCTGCATTATTGACCCTAATATTGGTAAAGTGGGAAGGAAAGAAAATGGAGAGAGTATTATGTGGGGTTGTGCTACGTGAAATTTAAAGAATAACGACATTTACAAGTTATCAACTTTTACTCTAAAACCTCTTAATAACTTGAGAGCACAGTCACTTATCACTTCCTCTCCTCCGTCATTTTTGAAAATGGCAACATAACTGTTTTAACTTTGAGCATTCTACTGCACTGCACTCTTCTTCTTCGCGTTGAAATATTCGTCGAGAACTTTTATCACTTTTCCTATCAAAGTAAAGTCTATTGGAGCAGGTCTAATCGGTGCTCGCTCACAACCATTTTTATGTCTCTGCTATATTGTGCACACACGCCAGAAATTCGCTGCCTGGAGGATTTTTTTATGAGAAGTACTTTCACATAATTGGCACCCAATAATTCGTGCGAGGAACTTTTACTACAACTCAAATTCAAATCAAAAACACACTTGCACTCAACAACCAATGAAGCATTTTAACGATTTTAGCAGTAAAAGAAGTTAAAAAAAACTTTTGCCTCCTGGCATACCTACCCATCTGCTTGCAGTAGTAGTGTACGACGACGGA
>JAHZNE010000709.1:0-10038 GCA_027744055.1 Callyntrura sp. NNG-2020
CGTTTCACATTGAGTGTGCTTAATAGTGGTGTTCTAAATACGAACGACGAAAATTCCGGTTTTTGTAGTTCAGTTTTGATTATTCAAAGAGTTGGAAGGGGAGGGGTACGGAGGAAAAGCTAGACGAGCTCTACTACCAGTGATTATGAACTAGCAAATTTTGACAAATATAACATTTAATCAAATTGGAAATTGGAAATCTTTGAAACGCATAGCTGCATTTTTAAATAAAAATATATAATTATATTCCACTTGCCGAATAATTCCATTAAACAAATGTTTCGGATACTAATAAAGTCAGAAATAAGCTCATGTTAACGCTTGTTTTCTATTTGTAATGTACAAATCACCCCAGAGGCAAGAGATATCGAGTACGTTTAAGCACATCTTCAAGGGTATTCAGTAAAATACTTTCAGTTTAATCAAATGCTTCATCACGCATATATTAGTTTTATGCAGAAAGTGTATATGATGATGGCTAAGGTACTATTGTAACTTCTTCAACACAAACAAATTTAACAATGTTACTAAACATTTCAACCTGTTTCTGATATGTACTTACTTATGTTGGTATATAATGCACTGTACGCTAAATTAGTCAAATTTATGTTTCCTAAGTACCACATGTTTCGTCAAACAATATTTTAGTCTGATTATTTCATCTCATTATGTCTAATCTTAACTTATAATAGCAAAACACAGGTACTCTTACACTGACAAATGATTACATTTTTAACTGAATATGGTAATGCAATTTAAACCTTTCATGGATTGGGTAAATGCTTAAAACCACTTGGAAAGAAAAATATGCAAATAGTCAAATATGTCATGCACGTGCCAGACACAGAAATCCTATACTTTGGGAGATAAAGAAGAACCCCAAAGTAACAAGAAGTTGCTAAGGCTGTAACGGCTATGCTAGCACTGCGCAGTAAATAGTGGGCAGTAAATCCGCTGTTTAATTATCATAAAAGCCTAAACGACGATGTGGCGCCGACACAGTAGTCCACATAGAAACACCTCTCAGCCAAATTTTATCATAATAAAAACTAAATGACTAACAAGAACTGTTGCACTATTGCAGAACTCGATTTGGTGACCCAAGTCATCATGCGAACTAATGGTAAATAAATGTGTTGACAACAGACGTAACTGTACTTATTAAGTAAAACGTCGTGTCGTTTCACAACACATATTTGGCTGAAAAAAACTTTATTTTTAGATTTCAAACATTGGTATGGTCTCTTTGCGTAGAATAACTTTAAACATGACATGAATATTATATGGCACGAGATATTTGAACAATTTTGATACGGAAATTAGTGAAGGGTTCAAATTGACGTGCATTTGTTTCAGGTACGCAGACTTATTTTTGTATGAACATTCATTGCGCCAGCAAATTTACGAAGCTCTATGAGTATATAAATATATAATATATAATATAAATATGAGTAATATTAACTCTACGTCAACTGTTGCAAATGCAGCGTCCACAGATAATACCGCTTTCATTTTGAATTTACGATTTACTCTAAACATATAAATATAAATTATACAGTTTGCTGTGTCAACATTGCGGAAGTATAAAGCATTATAGGTTCTATTCAATGTGACGACCCTGTTCCAGTTTCTACTGCCTACAATATTTTTATGAAAAGCTGAAGGTCCGTAAACCGTAGTCAAATACTGTATTCTGTGGGCACATTAGATGAAAATGTTAAAATATTTTACTGAGATTAGTGGAATCTGAACGCATTTATCGTACAAGCAACCATACATACCCCTTTTTACATTTAAATGGTTCTTGCTAGATGTATGTAGAATGAAGGAAGGTGCGTGAAAAGAAAGTCATTTTATAAAGTCCGTTCTATGAAGGCAAGTATGTCACATAGTTTTATCACAATAAAATGGGTGATAAATATACATATATGTCTTCGTCATTTCTGTTTATACGACAACTATACATAAATCAGAAACAGAACACAATTGTAAAAGTTTTAAAGAGAGAGAGGAACTACATGAAATCCCTGGGTACCTACCTAACATATGTTACTCTCAGGCATACTTACTTGTTAGCACATATTTAATCTATTAATTATTTTTTCAACACATTTTGACGTGTGATTGCGCTACTAGTCTTACGCTGTCCAGCAATCCCGAAAAATAGGCAAAACTGTAACAAACTTTCTTTCGGTTTTAAAATTTTCCCCTTAAATACATTTCTACTTTGTCCTTATTTTTGCATTTGTATTTTGCTTAATAATAGGTCTACCAAATAATTTGGATTTAGCATTTTCAGCGTTAGAATTGTATATATTTCAAATTGTTAATATTTTGTAAAATGTACGTCCAAATTGCGATCACACTACTCAATTTGCTTCTTACAGCAACAACGACAAACTGTCAAAATCCTTGGAATGATGGCTTGGCTGAACGAAATTGCGGTTAAGTTGAACACCTTCCGCGGATGCATCCTTGAAGTGAACAACTTTCAAGGTGTAGATTTGAACTATCAGTTCCTCCATGAACCTGTTATATTAACTCGACACTTCTCGGATAGTACAGAATGGTGGATATTTTATCCCCAGGAATATCATCGCCGCAATTCCAGCGAGAAAGCGGCCTTTCTCCATGGCGGAAGTTACCATCAATACCTCGCTTCTACAAAGGCGGATCCCTTCAAACTGGCAAACAAAAACCGGAACTGCGAAGCGGATTTTGTACTACATCCTCCCACAATTCCACAAAGTCGGAATTCCTTCACGTACTTGAGGAAAAGACGAGTGCTAAAATATCGGCGTTGGCTACAATATGAAGCTCTAGATATTTCTTTCTACGAGTGGAAATTTAACTACATGAGCAACATGCCCAGCTATGAAATATTGGTTTGCCGGGATCCTGTCCCTGTTGTGTTTAAATTCACTCCCATTCTTCGGCTATGGTTAAACACCATTTACGCGTTTCCACAGATGGTGCTTTCTATGTCCCAAACTTTGTTGGTTTGGGACATAGAAAGTCGCGAGGTATACCTAATATGTGAATACTGCATCATAGAAAAACCGTACACGCCCGTTCATCTGGAGAAGTTTCCCAAAAACATTAAGGAAGTGAGCGGCTTGACAGCACAGATTGGCGGGCTATCTAAAGACCCACCCCTAATTCATATTCGACGAGTCTTTTCGTCGCCGTTAGATCAATTTGATAATTTATACAAACATAGGTCAGTAGCCCCCCTGCTTAAATTTATTGAAAGGATTCCGTTGCAAGATTCCAAATATTTAACTGGATATATTGACCCCTACATAATGTCAATACTAGCATCGCTAAACACTTCTGCTGACTCCGAGTGTTCCGACCTTGTTCTGCATGAGGACCCATGGGACCCCCCAGAATGTAGAAATGTATATTCAAAGTATATAGTACCTCCCCCGGGATTTTTCAGAGCATCAGAGAAGCACTTGGCGCAATACACACTGTATGGTCTCGCATTTAGAAGTGTGCGTCTACGATTCGTCACGTGCCATTTCGTCAAAACATTTTGGATGAGAAAGATACTGGACATGGCTACCGTGGTGGATGCATACACGTGGGGAATGCTTCTTGCCGTCCTCACAATAGTCTGTATAATACTGAGTGTGGGACTACACTCCTACAAGTGTAAAACTACACCGGTAACTTGTTCCCGAAATATTAGACACTTTAGAGAATTTCTGGACTTTGCATTCAAGCTGCTTTCTGTTTTGTTGGATCAAGGATGTGACATATTTCACGATAAATTTATTAAGAGCAAACCGGTACTTACACTGACCATATTTGCCATTCCCCCAGCACTGGGAATACTGAGCAATGCCTATAAAGGCGACAATATCACTGATCTTACCGTAACACCAGCATTGGTCCCCTTTGACGAATTTGACGTTTTGGTGGAGAACGGTTTTGAAATATATAGTACCACGACTGATTTAGTGTATGACTGGCTAGCAAGAGATGAGCACAAATACATTTCTGTTGTATCTGACGTGTTATACTATATGAACTTGGGCAGTAAGAGGTGGCTTTCAGAAACGGATCTGGAAACGTCTTCATATACTATCTCAAAGCATTTAAAAAATTCTCAAATGTTTCCAAATCGCAAAGTGGCACCAGACCATCCAAAGTATTTTGATTACATGGTTCTGTCGCCAGCATTGGAGCTCACGGATTTCATTTATCCGCACATTGATAAGTGCACCAAGTCAGCTGTGATTTTGGAGGAAGACATGTCCACCGTACTTTATGCAAAGTACCAAGCCAAAAACTGGCAGGTGTTTTTAGGAAAGGAAAATATTTCTGCAGTTCTGCAGGGATATACTTTGTTTGGGCACGTACCGAGTATAATTCTAAATCGTATAACACACTTGCCTCAGAGCGGAATCACTGTATGGTTGCGGAGATACATACTGGACACGTTGGAACATAGAACCAAAGTGAATGCTTTCGTGGATACAAAGTTTGAAAGGTATAGCGTTAAAAGTGATGCGTCTTTTGCAATTTTAACGCTAGTCTGTATTCCTGGCGTAGGGATAATCCTGGCCCTCTTACTCTTTACATTTGTTGAATGTAAAGTATTTCAAAATGGCTACATGTATTTCAAGTTTTATTTGATAAAACTTGTATCCTTCACTAGTACAGTTTTCCCCAGGATCCATGTGAGGACGGGGGTCATTTCCATTAGTTTTCATAAAAGAAACGGCTAAAATATTCGAAGCAATCTACTTGCTTTCGTATAAAAAATGGTTGTGTATGGGCATACAACATTTTATGTCGGAAGTAACATTTCTCAGAGCGAACCGAAACATCAGATATGGAAATTTATAATAATATGCACGACAACGCACTAACGAGGGAACATTGGAGGCTGTTCCACGGAGATCAGCTTCATATTTTTAGGTAGCAATAGTCTTATCAATATAAGACCCTGTACCAAGTCGCAGCTCTCGACGGTGTGTTATTTTGAAAATATTTTTTATTATATTATAAGATATAAGAAAATATTATATATTATTTTTTTTAATCAGTGTTTGACAATATGAGAAAATCCTTATGGGAATTAACTTTTTCAAAAAATCAAATGAAATTTTTTTCAAGTACATCCCAACAATACATCGAAACAATGTTACATATGATGACATTTGAAAACATGGTATATACTACATGCATGCTACTGCATGTATGTACTGCATGTACTGCTAGTCAGTACTTGAAACAAATTTCATTTGATTTTTAGAAATTGAGCATGGGGGACCCTTCTCTAACTCTCATTTTTCCATGTTAATTCCCATAAGGATTTTGTTATATTGTCAAAAACTGATTTAAAAAAATATTTTCAAAATAACACACTGTCGGGAGCTGCAACTTGGCACAGAGTCATATATTGATGAGAGCATTGCTACCTAAAAATATGAAGCCGATCTCCGTGGAACAGCCTCCAATGCTCCCTCGTAAGTCTTGCCCAGTCTGAAGCACTTATGATATCTTAATCTTTTCAACTTCATGTTGTGGCCGTATTTATTTTATACAATTGTATTTACTTCTTATTTTATAGATTTGTTTCGTAAAATTTTCGCGACACGTTGGATTACAATTTTAGTATAAGGTATAATATGGTAAGCATTTGACGCAAAATAAATTGTTCCATTTCTAGCAAAGCAAAGCCACTGTCATGCAATGTGTATTTTTTGGTTTCTAAATTATATGTTTTAGAAGCAAATAAGCGGAATTATGCAAACCCCTTCCTGTGTGTTTTCGTTACCATTGATCCTTTTCTCACATTACGTAATCTTATGTGTATACACTTGCCATTATGGCCTTTTTAAGCACGAAAAGGTCAAGAAAAGTCAATTCTGTAGTTTTTTGTAGCCATAGATATGATATATTAAGCAGTAAATATTTGCGCTTGCTAATCTGTGATGACAAATACATTGGAAATTGCATATGTTTTGATGCATTCAATTTCGTCATTGTGGTAATAACGTTTTTACTTTGCATTGAAATTTCGGACCTCATTATTATTATTTTTCTTCTCAAAATTATAGGCGTGATCAAACGTATAGAAAACCACAAAAGTATTCAAGGTCAAAGCAAAAATAGAAATAAACAATTACAATGTATTAGCGCTATAAGCAAGCGCTTTAATTTAATGGGAAAACCAGGGGTATGAAACGCACCGTATTAAACATAGAAATTTTTAACGATGATCGCAAAGCTAAGCTTTTATTAATCGGATAAAGATCATCAAAAAAATAAATCCAATCCAACTAATTCTAGACACATACCAATATAAGCATTGATGTATTCATTTTTGAAACAACTGCATTTATTGATACTAGAAAATGTAAGTTGTTAGTTGAATCAAGTATGAGAAAAACATTATTAACGTACTACAGTAAATTACACAGCAACAACCTAAAATAAATTTAGACTTTTATGGGTTTGGCGATGTCTATTAAATGTTTATTACAGTAAAACTTCGTTTTAACATGACATTAGGTTTTTGCAATTTTACCTTTTTTCAAACCAAAGATATTGCAGTCATTTTGAACAACACAGATCTCTATATAAAAAATAAAGCTTTCGCTAAAAATTGGGCAACAAAATAAAAAATGGGATAACCACCAAGAACTTACCTATTGAAATATAGAGTTTACATATACTGATAGCCACAGTATATGGTATCTCTCATGCAAATTTTATGAAATCTAAGTGTTCGTGCTCAAAGCACCTGTTAGGGAGGTTTTTGAAAAGTAAATTATTCCTGCCGATAAAAGTTGGCATGTATGACAACGATAAAATGGACAAATCATAGAAAAATTTATAATGTGGTGAAAGCGTAGTAGGCACTGAAATGCTACTAAATGGTTGGGTGCATTCAAAGTTACAGTTACCTGTGTATTTAAAAAATTTAAGTGTTTAAACCAATTAGGATAACATAATTTTTTAATTATAAATGAGCAAAATTTTAAAGCATGTATAATTGAATTAATGGCATGCCACTAAAACCATCAGATTATTCTACACCACACCAGCAGTATTTCCTGCACATATAAATTCTTGTATTGGACGTACATGTGGTCTTGTAGAATTTTACTTAAGTTTCTATCCTGATGATTTCATATCTCTCCCTAAATTGTACTGAATCTAAAACTAGATGAAGCTCAACGGGCGTGACATTATACGTCTAACGTTATAATTCTTAGCCTATGTTCATGACTGTCTATGTACTGTTTCTACGTCTATTACGAAGATTTGGTTTCATCGTAAGGTAGCTTGTTTGTAAAGCAGCGTACGTTAATGCAATATTGAAATATTAACTCTACCATACACCATAAGGCAAAACGAGGAGGGCGCCTTAGTACCTCAGCTTGCGTTTTTTTTACTAGGTTCCAGTTTATATTATACACTTAACATAACATATACATTTATAGCTAATATAAGAAAATTTCATGTTTAATAAATTAGTTTGTTACGATTTTAATTTGTTTACAATACTAGTACGCGGTCAGCATTTCCGATCGTGGAAATTTATTTCTTATGTTAAATACATGAATTATTTGTGGTGTAATTATATGTTGCGGCATGATATTTACTATTTCTGCATCCATCTATCTGTAAATTAGGCCCCTTGCGACTTTGCAATATGCAGCATATAATTTTCGTACCGTTTACATGATTATGTTTAATTATCACAATTGTTGTTAACATATCTACTGGTCTTAGTGATAACCTAAATTCATTCCAGCATTCCATTAAAAACTTATGCATTACCTTTAATTTAAGAAGGAAACCCATTTACCTTCTCCTAGCGTGTCAATGTCAGCAAGGCACGAAACGTTCCTCGAACCACTCCCTGCATGTACCGAAAGTGCGTCATTCTCTTCACCACTAACATATTCCCACATCGGAGTAAGATCAGCTGACAACTTTTTCTGAACTTGGACATGTGCTTTCTGTCTCGCTTATTGCCCCAGTCAGCCTGCTTCCAAGACCCAAAGATCTTTTCTCCTTTCACATGCAAGTATTTCCCAAAGAGAAGCGTCACTCCCCAGCTCTCCACAGAAAGGAGACAACCTGCGATGATTGGGTACTGAGCCCCAGCACTCAGCTTACTCTTTTGGCCGATAAGAGTTGAAATTCCGTAAATTGGAATGGCCATTAGCGCCGTGTGCATGAACATGATGAAAGGGCCGTATATACACATTGCTTGCGCATTTATCATCTGAAAGCATCGATAGGATACCGATATATCGTCGGGCATTCTAAAATTGCTTGTTGCCAAATAGCAGTGTGTAGGCCACCCTACTCTCAGCTCCTTTGCAAAGATCACACTAAAATGGTACAGGTATATAATACAGACTGTTATACTGAAGGTGAAATTTAGGATGATTGTAAGGAGCAGGTAAGCGTGAAATACGGTTACAAATAAACCACATGGAAAATATCGATAATATTCAGGGGGAACAAAGCAGCCCAGAAATATGTCGGCTCGAGGATTATACGCACAAAAGAGAGCAATGCAGAAGAAGGTACTAAATTGAAGGGAGATTGTTAGAAAAATGATAAGATCCTGTATTTTGTTGATGTTTGCGCCATTTCGGTCGAATGTGGGAAAGTATCGAGCTGCAAATGGGAAAACTATTTTATTATTTTCGTTTTAGAAAGATTACATAGACGGTTTGGAAAGCGTTGTACCTTGTAAGTTGCAATGGAAATGGAGAAATGTATTGAGCAGCGCACAAATTCCTTGGCAATTCCAATACAGGATTGACTCGAACACGATCACTGTTATAGCGGCACCACAATAAATCAAGGCAACTTTAAATTCGCTTGTGTCTTCCGATTTGTAAGCGGCGATCACATTATAGAGAAATACTACCGCCCACAGATTTATTAAGGTGTAGTTACGATTGTGGCGAAAAACAGCTTTTTTGTCGGAGGTAACAAAAAATGTGTGTGAGTTTGAATCAAGCGAAATCAGAAATGAGCCAAACTTGACGCCATAACGACATTGATATTTTAAAAGTTTCCATAAACGGTCACTCAACATTTTGTAGATACAAACTATATTGTATATTAACTGGTGTTGCGTTTAGCTCGAAAGATGGGAGAAGTATGGCGAAGGACATGACTACAAATATATTTATGTTTTAGGTACGGGACCATATATGGCAAACTTTTACATTTCATTAAAAAAGCAATTTTAAAAGTATCATATATTAAATTTTAAAAGGTTAAATTGCTTTTCCGTGCCCTTATAATTTAAATATCAGAAGAATATTAACCGACTAATCTATACCTGCGGGGTTTTTCACATCATTTTATTTGGAGTATACAAATTAAAAGTACTAGTAAACCCCTTGCCTATTTTGCCAAACTCTTGGCAGATAAGCAGCCCTAATGGGCAGTGTGGCGTAGGTGTCAACCCAAAGTTAAGAAAACTAATTTGCAATCGTAATGTTAGACTAGCATGGATTAAACGTTACACGATTTGTTAAATATATACACGCATATACATAAAAGTGTAGCCCTTTAAAATAAATGGGAAAACAGTTTTCAGATTTTAAAATACATACGTAATTACTATTATAACATAATTTTTTGCGGTTGTATGTACTGCAGAAGAAATTGTATTGTGGCGTTTGTTGTACTTCGTATGTATTTGGTGTATTTGAAATACTCTGAAAAAGAACTAAATTTGGCCTTTTAGAAATACTTGGCTTGTAACCTTAAAAAATTTGTACGCTTGCTTTTATGAAATGTTAATATTCTTTTATTTTTATTTACCGTTTTTGAAATCGCATGTTTCTTGATTTAATCATGGTAGACATGTAGAAACTTATGAGGTATTGTCCAAAGTGAGGTTTCAAAAGGAAAATATATATTAAAAATACTATTATGTCTGACGGCTTAACAAGAACAAATATCGTTTTCTACTACGATTAATTTTTCAAGTTCTTCAGTTCGTGACCTGAAAACTCTTATAACTCTATTTCATATACGCAG
>JAHZNE010000710.1:0-22171 GCA_027744055.1 Callyntrura sp. NNG-2020
GTTAAATATGTTTTTTAATACTCAGAGTCCCTTCTCTTTGAATTTTCGTCACACTTTTTAGCCTTCAGGCTTTTCAATGATTTTCAATTTTAACATCACAATATTGTCACAGGGAGAGAGTCTGAGAGTGTGCGTGCTTAACAAGAAATTTTTACAGAAATGAAAAAAAAACACAAAACACGGAAGCAGCAGTCACTTGAAAATGTATTGTTTGACTTCACAAGTACTTAATTTACTTTAAACAACAGCATTTCCCCATTACATTGAGTGGCTGGATCCATTCGTTCAATCTTCTTGTTATTTTTTGTTCTTCTTCTCAACCTACCAAACAATACAGATCATATCATCATTACTACTACAAATGATGATTATCGTGTGCAACGATGAATTTGTAAAAGGGGAGAAAAAATGTTGTAAACTTACCAACCAATTTTTTTCCAGGCCTGGGGCTACTTGATAATACTAGTTGTCAACTATATCTTGAATGTCCCTTTACTAATGACTTGTATTTAAAAATGTTTATGATTTACAGATAATGACGCTATGATTGTGTGCTAGGCAAGTTTTCCACAGCAGCGTGTTCTGAAGACAAAGACTCTCTCCACAAGCTCGAAGAGTAAAACACGGTTTGTGCCACAAAATCTACAAAACTGTCATATATGAGGGTTTTTCCTTTCCCATCCACAATGTATATAAGTGTTCGTCGTGTGTGTATGAGTGTGTGTGTGTATGTGCCGAATCCGTGGGATGGAGGGCGTAGAAAACGAAGGAAATGCACATACTACACACTCATGATGATGTATACAGCCTGGGCATTTGTTAACTTTCAAAGAAAGCTGAGGTGTATTATGTGTGGTAAAGCAGCAACAAATGTGTGAGAACAGCAATGGATCATATGCAAGTAGGGATATACAAAATACAAAGTATATAACTTGAGCCTCATCATCACAGGAGTAGTAATAGTAGGAGATTGGTTGCTTGCAGCAATGTTCTCCAACATTTTACGTATTATTCCACTAAAGAGAAGTACATAAAATGCAGTTATAAAGAGCGAAAGGATCCTCCGCAACTGTTCTTTAATGCTGCTGCAGAAAGCACTCAAACCTGTGAGGCTCACACACACACACACACACACACACACACACACACACACATAACAGCAGCAGCAGCAAATGCTACTAAGAGTATATATACAGAAGATCCAATGATGACGAAACATGGATATAACTAGTCAAAGTGGGGAGCAGATATATGCATACGCATTATGGCTGTATATGTATGAGTAGGTAGATTCCTAACTGCAGAGATGAAGAAGACCCGTGAAAAGGAGTAGAGAGGAGAAAGGGAGAAGAAATATCCGCTTTTTATAATACAGTAGAAGAGCTGTGAATGTGTTAGTTCATTTTGTTGTGTAACGGTAATATTATTGCCACCACTATCTCCGCATCCTCCTCGAAAAAAAAATTTCCACTTTTCTCCTTTCAGCATCGTCCTAGGCAATGGTACATGTCTGGTGGAGAGAGATATAGGGAGTATAAGCGTACACACTCCACACACAGAAAGAAATGGCATATGAAAGTGTAAAAGCGAACAAGTCTCGAGGCTGGGACTAGGGAAGAAAGTCCAGTAGTAGGGCGGATGCTAGATGTTGAAACCCGCCCAGAACTCTCCCGGATTGCCCAGACGCTGGCCAAGACCAACAACAAGATGAGATGTAAAGAAAGGAACGAAAGATCACGTACACAGTTTTCCTTCACCACTACTGTCTATGTGTGTGTGTATGTGTGAGTATGTGTGTGTGCGGGCTGTTATATATACATGGGCTATGCAGTCATTCTTCCAGTCTTTCTGGGAAAGATATAAAATTTATATATTATACCAGATCCAGTTTACATTTACATGTTGATGATATAAAAACATCCATTTCTCACCAAACGTGTTACTAACGTGGACAGTATTTTGGGACCGTTTCTGGGTGTCTTACTTTTATTGCGGACAAAGTATAATACACATATACAAACACATGCCTGCCTGCCTGCTTGCCTACTACGTGCTAGTTGCTTTGACAAGTTGAGAATTTTTTGGGAGTCTTCTTGGGGTGTCTTTGTAATCTTTTACTTTAACTCTTCCTTCCGTTCCGTTTTTGTACAGGGGAGAGAGGGCTCTAGCTGTTAAACGGATGGATCAACACAATTGGTGATCTGGATGAAGAAAATGACCGTCATTATCATTATTAGAGAGATGTCGTTATCATTGCAGTCAGAGGAGCCTCTGTAAATGAACGCGTTTCATGGTAGCAGCAACGCAGCAAAGCCAAATTGTAGGGTCACGTATAAATTTCACAGGGAGATTTCCCTTTTTGGGGCAATGTGAGAATGAAATAACAAAACAAAACATTTTAAATTGTCATATTTTTTCAGAGGTACACATGGGATCGATCAGTGTGTGAACAGGAGTATAGAAAAGGTACATTCCCCCGAATTTAGAAAATTACATTAGTAGACAAATGTATACATATATAGATATAACGTGTGTGGCGGTATCATTTCAATGATTGTACCAGCCAGACTACCATCCTTAGAGAACATTTTATTCTTAGTTCTTTTTTTAACGTTTTCTATCTAGTACACCAAGTCACCCAGCGTAATGGTAGGAGCACAAACTCTCACTCATTTTCTGCAAAATCAGCACATTTTCAATACCGCCGCGACCACGGCTTTACTACTCCAAGGCTTTTCTACTGGCAACGTTATATGAATACAGTTACAACTATGAAGTCTGAAGTACGAGGATGAACTTTTTCCATGAAAAGCAAAAAGCTGATTACATAAAAACCGCTTTCTTTTTCTATTTATTCGTTCTACTGCTGCTGCTGCTGGATAGAACATTCTTTGCATTTTGTGCATTCGCACTTTTCTGGCTTGAATTGCTACTTTCTCTCTGGTTGTATTTGTACGTTACTAGATACAGAGGGAGATTCACACACCGGAATGCCAAATACCCGCATTGTACGACTTCCCTGTTACAAACAAAAGTGGCCCTGCCTCATCTGACGCAATTAGTAATGTCACAATTACAAAAAAAAATATTTTCTTTTTCTGTTGTTGTTACAAACCACAAGTCCTCAGAGCAATGCACCAGAATGAACGAATTATGAAATGAATTTGCTGATTATAGAATAAATACAGCTGATCACAGGTAAAAATGCATTTGAGTTTTCATCGGCCAAAATACCCCCGTTCAAATATTGCATCGCTGTCAAATGACTAGACGTTGAGTCTTCAGTTTCATTCCAGTTCCGCAAACTCTGTAAGCGTATTCAGTATTATTATTATGCATGTGTATTTATTATTTATAGCAATAATCGCTATACAGTTTTTTTGTTGCAACATCAAAAGTTGACTTGCGATAAAACTTTGTAACGAATTAATCTATGACACATGTGTATAAAGTCATGTACTTGTGTGATAACACTAATGATACTTTAAAAAGTTCTCCTCGCCGAGATGGAGAGAGATGAGATTGTGAAGTTAATGCAATTGCATTATTGGTTAATACTCAAAACTTTTAATGTTATTATCCCGGTTGCTTGTTCTCAACTGAAGCAGTTAGTCAAGCGTGATTGAAATTATTTTTTAAATGTATCAAATGCAAAAAATCTTTCAAGGATAATAGTCTACTTTGTACAAAACCACTAAAAATTATAATCGATACGTGTAGAAAAGGTCAAAAATCTATCAATGAATTATTTAAAGTGGATTTTTTTTAATCCGTAAAAATACTTCTTTCCTGTTGTTGATCGGTCCACAACGCAGTGGTACATATAATATATAATTCATGCAAATCGATTCGCCATTTGCCATCATAAAAAATAGGCAAAATTTCATTCATTCCGTGGCTTTAGTTCAAAAGGTCACGGAGAACGTAAGAGACCACCCCCATTCATAAGAAAATGCGCCATAAAACTGCATTAAAGTTATACTGGGCTAAACTGCATTAATGTATATATATGCTACCACACCGCACGCTGCCCACTGACATTGTTGCGAAAGACACCTTTTAACATCTCTCGAAACGAAGAAGAGTTTTAATTATCTAGAAATCTGACGTGCCACGGTTTTTATTGGGTTTATTTATTCCAATTTATCCAGTTGTTCCTAAAAAGTTTTATTTTTTTAATTAGATAATGCACCATGCATCATGTCATAATAATATGCAAGCAACTCTGGTGGACGCTCTGATGATGATGTACGTCAGCATCATGCATGCATCAAATTGCAGCTCTCCTTCTGATTCAGCTTGTGTGACCATTGACATTTCAATTTGATAAAAAAATTCTGATAAGACTGTGCACCATTAATGAATGACTTCAAGCATCATTTGCTCCCTCATGTCAGCGATCGTGATATGCAACTTTGTATGCAAATTGTTTCATATAAAACTGCAAATAAATTTTGCCGCTGATGTATACAACACTTAACTGACAGGAATAACATTTATGTACTTTCTCGTTTTGTTAATAAAGATAAGCTTGCTGCACTGTGTGGCGCATGTAGCATCAAAACAAGGATAAATCAAGTGCTTTATATAACTTGAACTGAATTACCTATGTGAGATGGCCTGGAAGTGAATAAAGGTGGCCGTTATTTCACTGAATCATATGGGGATAACGTTCGTCACATATGATCCGCGGAGGATAATAAACATCGCTCATATGGTTGCTACATGTGTTCAAGCGGGATGGTTGTTAAAGATGATGATAATAATGTTGCGATATAAAATAATCACATCACTTCTCCATCACGTTTTCAATATTGATATATTCCAGAAAATTCATATGTAAAAGTTTATGTAACAAAATAAAAAATTGGTTGCAATTATGTGCATATTATCAAAAAAGCTGCTCGTGGCTGATGAAGAGTACGTGAAAAGGAGGATGAATCATTTCCAAACAGGGTGCTGTCGCTCACTACATTTTTATGTAGGTTAATTTACAGTGGAATGGTAATAAAGGGCCATATCGTGTAACTTTTAATCCTGGTTTAAACCAAGTTTACGACTACTAAAGAGCAGTCGTAAGTTCGGATTAGCCAAGATTAAGAGTTACACGATTCCACTCAAAGTTACTATATATACTTGCTGAAATTTAAAGCTACTGCAGTAAAATGACATTTTTCTATAAAAATACAATTTAACCTTGACTCAACTTGTTGTTGGTGAATTTTAAATGTATAATATTCTAAATTCCAAACTGTTGACTCTCCTTGAAAAGTGAATGCAACCACTAGCGACATTTTTCTGTGTAATATATTCAATATTCATTTCATGCATTTGGTAATTGCGGACATTTTACTAGCAACTCCACACCTCAACAACACCATGCACCTACGTAAATCTAGGGCAAAAGGAAAGCCAACCAACCTCATAGCAACAAAAGCCATATCGCATCATCGTTCGTTCTGCCACACCACACCACGCACGATATACACGTAAAAATAATGCGGAGTATCAAAGGAACACAGACCTTTGGAAATCATTGGAAATTTTCAACTTTTAAGTTATGTAATGTAAGACATTAGATGTTGATTGAGTTACAACTGCGAGCAAGTGAGGTGCGATAAGGAGCAGAGTAAATTCGTTGTAATATTGTTTAAAATTTTTGACAGACTGACAAACAACTAAAATTTCATAACACGTTTAGAAAACTTGCGTCTGCCTTTATTTCATGCATTTGCAACCCTTCATGTCCAAAACGATGAAAGAAAACGACAGTTTCTACATAACAGTTAAGACAAAATATATACGTAAATACGTAATAATGATATTCTTTGCAAGCCAAATTGGCTTAGCTTTCACACTTACCTTGGCCTTCTTATTACTATCAAATGACACCTTACAAATAAACATGATCCTTTCAAGCTTGTCATTATTATACTTCCTACAATTCCCAAGAATAAATACAGTTATACTTTTACTACGTAGATATCAATATTGAGGTAGGTATTGAGCATTATAGATTTATGTTTTCGCAACATTGTGCAAATAAATGTCTCTTAATGAATCTGTTTTGAGCTGGCCCGTAGAAATATAATGCCGCATTAATTCATTTCTCTTGCGTGTCATGGACATTGGCCACAAAAAAGAAGCCTCAAGTGTGTAATGCCTATATAGTCAGAGATGCAAGACGATTTATTACAAACGTGTAACAAAATGCTGAAATAGCGCCCCTACAATCTGAGACAGTCCTGAGACAATTTGTGACCTTCATCACTTTGGCTGTTACACATTAAATTTTCGTATATTTAAACTGGAAAGTAGTAGTAGTATCTGATGCAGGAGGAGAATGCGTCGAGCGCGTTCTATATATCTTGGTCAAAGCTTGCCAAGAGATGCAGCCATGCAGCGGCATAATGTGTTATGGCGGTGGTAGTGACTGGTGACAAAGCAAAAATCATGTGCTGCTGGATATATACTCTTCACTTCATCTTCCTAAATATTGGAACATTTTATTAGAAATGTGTGTAGTGTGTATCAATTTGTGCGTGCATCCACATTTTTTTTCTCGTACCACACACAACTTTACGACCATATGATGATGATGATGACGTGTGCGACGACAAAAACGGTAACGGTAGTGTAGCATATAGATGGCAATTCATTCATTCATTGATTTTGTGCATACAACAGCAAAAGATCAAATGAAAGCTGGCAGAAAAGAAGGGAGAAAATCTTGTAGAATGTGGACAAAAAATGTTGAGATTGCAATTTCTGATTTGTGAACCTGTTGAACTCAATGAAAGTACAAGTCCCTCTTCTTTCTATATTTATACCTATACAGTGTGTGTGTGTGTGTGTGGCTGCTTCAAGAGATACACACACACACACACGCACGCACTCACTTTTTCTCCCTTTCTCTTGCAAAATGTCAACCAAGCAACTTTGGTTTTGTCAACTGGTGACTCGTTGACCGAAATTGTTGGTCTAGCAGATAAAAAATTGGCACAACCTGAGAACAGTGAGATGACTACCGCTACCGCTAAAAATATCGAACTCTCAAAAATGCATAGATGCACTCTCAATATCTTTTTATATGACCTTCTGGAGAGAAAAAATCTGTTGATCTCTAATAGGTAATACTTTTGGGAGGATATCAGGGTATAACTGCTTGTGTCACATATCCCCAACGGAGCAGTTCACATTTTCTGGAATGAATTAACAAAAATGAAATGTTTTAAGCAGTGACAATCAACCGGAGTATTTTTGGGATCTTTTTGAAAGGCAGCTAGCTTAGCCATTCCCATTGTTCTAAATTAATAGCTCGAATGAAGCGTGGGGAAAAGTTGTCAACGTGCCATATATAAGGATATTTATTACCGCTTGTCTGAATGAAGACTAGTACTACCGCTGCTCTTTTACATGGGTGGTCAAAAATCCTTGAATATATTTATTACAAAATTCCCATTTCTTTTTAGCCAGTTCTCTCATCTCAATTTAGAAAATTGGATTGCAACTGGAGAACACAGAGATCCCTACACGTCATATAAAATGAGATGAAGCGAAAATACAGGAAAATTTCTAGCCCATGTATTGCATGCTTCGTGTATCATTGAATTTACGATACTTATCATAATCCATTTCGTCCAAAAAGAAAAATCTTCTAGCTCACTGTGCTTACAACGGCATATTTTTTTCCCTGGCAGTTGAGTCCACATTAAACATTATTACCATTAAATTACTTCAACGTATTACTATCTCTGGGAATTTAAGACTCTCTTTTTAAGTATCTCACAAGAGAGGGGTTGTTCACATTGCCCCAATAATAGAGGTATATATGTACTTACATGAATAACATTCTTAGATGGATGTTTCTCCGCATTTTCCAGAGTCCGCACCCCTCTTTTTCCCTGGGAGTGGGCGTGTGACAAAGACTTAATTGAGTTGGAAGTGTTCAAGTGTTAATGAAGATCAAGGAAAATGTTATTTAGTGGATTAGGGAGTTGACAGTAGCGCTGGAAGAAATATATATAATGAAGTCATTCTCAATTTCATCCTACTCTAACCGTAGGGAACGCAGCCAAAAAACAACAAAACTACACTGAAATATATGGTGGACAGAGGATGTAGAGTAAATTATTATTCTTGTAGTAGCATACACACACTACTTGTAGTAGTAATAGCAGCAGCAGCAGGGTAGGATCATTGTATTTAGTGAGTCTCAATCTCAACTATTTATGTTGCTGTAGCATGTCTTGTTGATCTTCTTAGTGGAGAAAAGTTGACAAAATCACATTTGTTGGGTTGAAGTTGGAAGGAGAAAGGAAAAACAGACAAGGCTAGCCAAGTTGATGGGAGTATGAAAGTAAAAGCAAAAGAGAGTATAGGATAGAGGCAAGCTCTTTTGCTGACTCGATAAGCCACTAATCTCTCCGGAGGGAATACCTCTTGTACTGATCTTCGTTTTTTTTCTTCCTCGTCCCCGATTTCCATCCAGGACGAGTAAACTGGACATGAAACCAATCCATGAAAATCGTAGAAAGCACAGCAATACACAAAAAGTTATGTACCAATTTACTACATAGCTTTTCAATCTCTATATAATCTGTATCTCCTAGTCCAAGCCTAGTGATAGGTACGCAGCCAAAATTGTTATTTTTCTTATTATATACTTGAGAATAAGTCGTGACATACGTATCCCATCTTTGTGTCCACCACCACACACAGAGAGAGAGAGAGAGCTTCACCATCAGCATCCTAAAAGTAAGCAGGAAAATAATATTTTCTTTCAATGTAACCCATCCCCAGCCATGATCTGTGTGTATTGTGTTGTACCTCAATCTCCGTGTGTCTAGGAGGATGCTCAAGAGAGATCCATGGTTGATATTAGATTTGTTAGTAAGTAGTAAAGTAAGAGTTATAAATAGGTAAGTGATCACTAACCAGAGAGAGAGAGAGAGTACACAAAAATATCGTGTGCTTTTTTCTTTCTCATCATGATTGGAAAAGTCCATCTGTTCATTTTATATGTTTATCCAGGCTATTACCCCGTCGAAATCCTTCACTCTCAACCATATACATTGTGGCTCATTGGCTCCTTCGCTTTCCTTCTCTCGCTCTGTCGGCTTGTTGAAATGGTGGCGATTTCTCTGCTGTTTGAAGGAGCGTAAAAAAAGCTCACTTGTGCCAGATTAACTTTGCTCTAATGGTTTCATATTAACAGCATTTAGGTATAGGATATCTACATCTGCCCCATAATGTATCAGATATATTGCTTTCCCCCAAATTGCCAATGATCTCACCATCACCACTACACTAACGATATATAGATATTCCCCAGGGATTTTCACCGTTTCTGGTGACATTCATTACTTACATTGGAATTAAATACTGTGCAGTAATTTTCATGCTTCCCAGATAACACACAAAGTCCCAACACAAAAGCGCCAACTAATATGGCCAATAGCCATGTGATATCCGCTTCTAGAAAACCGACAGCATTTCCTGCTAATCTTAAAGCAACAATAAGTAGGAGCCACTACTACTACCACCACTATTACTAACTGATACGAAATCTTGGCGGCGCCTTTTCTCAAAAGAGCTCATGTTTTGGTTTAGTTATAATTTGATTGACATTTGGCAAAGAAAAATGTTTTCACCAGCTTCCTGTTGTTACTTTGTTTGTGCGCCGTACTTCTTGTAGGGTTATAAAGAGCATGAGATATTTATGGTACCTCCATCACCACGTCACTTCCCTGGAGAGAGATGTGTCGGTCGGTTAAAAAGGGAGAAATAAAAGAAAGTGAGAAATACACGCCAGCAAACAAGCAAGTTAACACTAACAAATTAGGCGATGATGGATCCCCCGTGAGAGAGGGAATGTATAGAAGGGTTATAAAAGATATCACCCTTTTCTCTGCAGTGGCAGAGTGGTAGCAGCGCAGTGGTGGTGGTGGAGGTGGTGGATTGCTTCATCTTTCTTTTCCTTAGGATTATTGTGAGTGAGTTACCCCTTTTTCTCCCTTTTCAGTTTGAGCAATCAAGTGCATGTGTGCGGGCGGGTGAGCAAGTGACATTTAAGCATGCATGTCATTTCAAGCATGTCTGACGTCTTTGTAACTCATTTGGAGTGAACGAAATAAAGCTAAAACATGTTCGTCATCAGGATTTTGTTGTAAAAATTATTGTATTATGGTTTAAATTCCAAGTGAGTACAGCAGAATACCAATTTGGTCTATAAATGACATGTCTTGTTAAGGATTTTCGTCGTCACTTTTGGGGAATGAATGTTGACGCGGAGTACGTGTGAAAATATACGATTTTCCCAGGACACACGGCATTATTCCCTCGGATTTGTGTTACATATGAAGTCGTATAGTTCCAAATCTGTCCTCCTGTCATAAGAGGGAACCGCTAATGATAGCATCAGAGTTGGCAGTTTAGTTGATATTCGGGGACGTGAGCTTTTCCTACTGCGTCTGTCGTTATACAAGATGAATTGACACAAATTGTTATATCATTCGTCGCTTGAACTCTAATTGTATGAGAATGTTAAGAAGAGTCGAAAACAAAGTCGTCATTTAAAATATCCCACTCCATCCATGGTAGTAGTACATGTGAAATCTGAATATACGTAATCGTAATGACTAATGGCGATTTCGTTGAGGGCCACTTTAACTTGGATAAAATGTACGACGTTGCATACGGTGGTGGCAGTGGCAAATATCTAGCAATGTTGTACAATGCACCGGAAACGGCAATTTTTACGTTATTGAATCAGCGTGTAGATTAAATTGATAATGGTCCAACCTGGTGTTATATACATGTTATACGCCTCGTTTGGTAAGTACCAAATGTCATGTAACACGCTTGTGGTGCAAAACGGATCTTATACATCACCAAGTGCGTCCAGCCGTTCCGAGGCTAACCGGCCGTGAAAATCAACTGTCCTTTCTGGTGGACTTGATGCTATATAGGCTGTGTGGATACGTGGTTTTTTGGAGATTTCCTCATTTATATAATGCGTTGGTATTTAAGTTTACGGGATGCTCTGGCAGTTATTCCAACAATTCCAACTTTCCCTGCATTCAGTCCGTCATTTTGTAAAAAAAAACTTTCTAAGGACGGCACAACATCCCTTGAGTTCTCTTAAAAAATATAAGAAATTGATGTTGATTTTCATAAATTAAATGCTTAACAATTTCAATCTAATAATCAAAATTGCGACGCAGCAAAATTAAACTAAACGATTCGTACAATTTATTTGGCATTCATCCACAAGTTATAGGATCGTTTTGGGATTTTTGTACATATTGAAGTCCTTAAACGAAAAGAATATCATTATTTGCTTTTGCTCCACTACTACTCCTACTACTACTACATGCGCTTTTTCTAGTGGTCTCTCTGCCAAGGACGAGAAATATACGCGCTTATTTCTTATAAGAACCACTATTGTGTTACACAAAATCTGAAGCTTCAACACTGCATATGCGTATCCCCACACGAACATTTTATACCTATACCCACGTATATGTATGCATCTTCAGAATAAAAAACGAAAGTATGAGAAACATGTTCTCGTCCTCTTCTCTTAGCTCGATTGGAGAAAAGTGCAGACCTGGCATATTTTTTCCCTTCTGTCCTCTCTCTCTCTCTCTCTTCCTTGCTCTCAATATTCTTTGCCTCTAGGTTCACTTCAACTCGTGGTGGTGGTGGTGGTTGTTGGATGTTGGTTCTTTAACAGTGAATAAAAGTTTGGGTGACGGTACACACAAGCTGGTGATGAGATGAAATGATATCCGCCCCCTCCTCACAGCTTTACGACAAAAGTCATATGAAAATGCTTTTCAAATGGATATTTAAACGTCCTCTTGCATTCATTTATAGTTCGCATTATGCAATTCCCATTAAAACTTCTTTATATTTGTTTTATTTTCTTCCTCAAGTTCCTGGGCCGTTGTCTAAATAGTTATCGTGAAAATTAAATTGTCAAATGAAAGCGAAGGAATTCAATCTTTAAAGATGGAGACTTTCAGTTAGTTACAACAAATCGACTCAGCAGTTTTTCCACTTTTAAATTCCGATGACATCAGAAGCCCCTCTGCACCATTCTGACTCCAACATGACATACAAAAGTATTTTTCCATCAACACAATTTATAACCAAATGGTTGTGTAATTATGTAAAAAATATATGACAATTAATATGCAACAACATTTACAACATGCACACAATAAAACTATATAATAAAATATGCGTGTTCGGCAAAACGTTCACATTCAAATTCCTTAACCAAAATAGCTGGTAATTTACTAATCGCTTCACAATGTTTCTCAGGGTGCTCGCTTTCATGAGAAAAGGAAAAGGAAGAATACAAATAATAATTGAATTAATAGCGATGTACGCATTCGTCGTATGTAAATGTAACACTGAAATGGTAAAATGACTCAAATATTAGACTCCGGCTTATTGCATGTTATAAAGTGTATCCAGCCAGAGAACCTCCTTCACTTTTGTGCTAACCGTTATGATCATGTTTCACCCATCATCATCGTCATCATCATCTACCCATTTTCATCTCCAACAAGTCAACGCTTTATTGTAGGTACTTACACAGGCAGGACGGTAGCGAAAATATCAATTTCAGCCTCTATTTACAAGCAGTTCTGTCACAAGATCGGGATTTGGTTCAAAGGTGGATTGCGATTACTAGCAAACATTACTGATTTGATTATCCATTCGAGTGACTGAAGCAAGTGCAGTTTGCAATTTTCTGCAGCATCAGCTGTTTTAATAGTTAACTGACACCAAACGAACTTACTTGGTATTCGTCTAATGAACAAAGTTCTTCATTGGCTTGTGTCGTTTGTTTTTTAATCATTCATATCATCATGAATACATGACACGGCGCCACTATTTTATGGCAAGGCAAATCATAAAGTCACGCTAAAAACGAACATACCATCACGTTCATATAACCTATTGGGAAAGTGAAGCTTTTTGTTGGAACGTGTTCATCCAACAAACTCGAAAATAAATGTGTACATGTACTTACAATACAATGTATATTTGCCTGATGAATTTACACATGCTCTTCCCGATATAGTGATTAAGATTAAAATGGGATGATGACGGATGACGATGGAATTGAGAGATACAGTGTTGATATGATAAGTAACAAAGTAACATCAATGAAAAATACAATGTAATATATCAAATGATAATTTGTGTTTTACGTTTTGAAGTTTCGAGATAAAATAATAGAATATTTATTGACATTTATTTTGATTGGACAGGTCATCTTATTGTAACACGTGTCGTATATAGCATAATATCGTGGCCCACACGCGCAGGAATAAATATATATATATATATATCTATATCTCATGAGATTTTTAGTAGTGAAAATGTTGCATTGTCGCACTTATGGTCGCACTTAATAAAATAAATGGTTCTTCGATAGTTTCCTCATTACTAGTTCTTATCGCACCCACAAGTTACATAATATGGGTCATACAGAATACACGTTACTTTTGAAGTAGCGTAAAGTATGTGATTATTATGATTTTGTTTTGTATGTTCGAATAATAAACATTCCGATACTTTTTCTTAATTCGAATGCGGTATTCTCCATCTCTTACTTTGTGTAACACTTTGTCTTTAAATTGGTATGCTGAAAATAATGTAACGCTTGTGCTCGAAACTAATTTTTTCGTACAATAAAGCAATACTGCAGGGGTGAATTGGCTTACTGGAACTGGTAGCTCGATCTGTTGAGGATTATGTTGATGATTCCAAAACTTGCAGATTTGTACAGCCAGCCGATCCTCTCGAACACATCATACAAACGGCACGGCTACAAAGAAATACGTGTGTGCTACTAAATAACGAAAACAGCTAAGAACTGGCATTTCGTAGAGCTGACACCCACGCTCATAATACAAAAAAATAATTAATTAAAAACAAATATTTAGAAACAATGTTGCTGTTCTATAAATTTTTAGTACATTACATAAATACATATACCTATATCATATCAGTGTTCCACCTTATATGCTTTGATATCAAAAAATTAGGCTGAAATATATGAGAGTTCATACTACATAAAGCCACAGAAGTTCTTAAAGCTTCAACGTTCAGAGTACAGACAGCTCTGCCTTCTGTTGGAATATCTGGCAAGCAGAAGCTTCTATTTCGACCAGTGGTATATGGATCGGGGAAGAAAGCATAGATCGAGCCAGCATGCAGGAACAAATAATACAATTTCCTTGTTCATGTAATGTTGAACAACTATATTTTGCTTCATTAGATAGCGCAGTATTGGGGTTTGGGGTCCTTGTTTAATTTCGTATTTTACTCATTTTTGCTTCACCTACCACGGGTTTAAAAAATTGGGGAATCGATTCTTTTGCGCATTTGTCCATGCAGAGTGTGTTATTGTGTACGATTGTGAAACCTGTGTTGTTACAATATGGCCTAAGTCGAAAATGTGAATCATTCACATTTCACATTGAATTATTTTTGTGGTTTTGCACCAAGAAAACTTACGCTGTGACTAACAGTTTATGAACCATTGCAAATCATGACCAACTGAATTTTGAATGTTGTACTTTAACATACCATGACCTTTAAATTGTTGTTTTAGTTTAAAACGTAATGTGATGATGATGTGCTATATTATCAATTATCAGCATGGAATCACTACTTCGATGTCTCCTCCCCCTACGGCTCCCTTGTAAAGTTCCCTCGTTCACGTATAGTGACAGTGACAGTATTACTCTTAGTCTAATTTTTGTGGAGTTCCAGAATGCAATACATTTTTCGGGAAACTATCAAGAACGAATGAAATTAAAAGAAACAATGATTTTTTGTCATGCCAACGATAATGATAGGTAAATGTTCCCACGGCAATGATGAAAATATGCCAAATGTTAAAAAAACTGTCTCTTTCTCATAACAAATTTGAAAGAATTTTACACCCTTTCAGGGCATGCAGCAGGTAATCTTTGAATTAACTCTTCATTTTGATAGATCTTCACAACATAGTGCAACATAAACAGTATGTACAATAATATAATATAAAAACATGTACTCATTCACACTTTTAACACATTTTATAAAGTTCTAAGTAAAGTGCTCTGTAAAAATATTTTGCATATTATACATTTTATTTTGGACTGCTACATATATAATATATGTCGACACCTATTTGTGGACTACACGAATTGCTTGCTATCATTAATCATAACTGTTAAGACAAATTTTGACAATTGACTCATTGCAATGCATTGTAGTGACTCCTTTTATAGAATACCATACTTTGTAATGTAAATTATAAGTAACCCTCCGAAACACATAAGTATAACAGTGTATAAAAGCCCGATGCACAACCAAAAGTCATTGTGCGACGTAACTTCACTTAGCTTGGATGAGTATCTCCCAACAATTGATTCCTTCCTAACTTCAACATCCTGTCCCTTCGATGGTTGTACAGCAAGAACTTCAACTGGTTCTTCTCCCTGAAAATTGCTACATGTTATCACAGTTGTTGGCAAGTCCTCAATTACCTGCGAGCTATGTGCATTATCAGGAAGTGTCACTAAAATACCATGATAATCAGTCATTCAGACTTTTTACTTTGTACCTTCTTGAGTAATGTTGTACGATTGTCGTTTCGACGAAAACACACTTAATCTGAAGTTTTCTGGCATCTTTGAAAAATTTTAGTTACATGGGTAGCTCGGGAAAATGATTTCACTTTTCTGCGACAACATTCGTTGCTCTGCGACAGGCAAAACTACAATGTCCAAGTCAACCTAGCTTAGTTCTTCTATCAACACTTAAGAATTGCTTCGATATTTGGAAATTGGAAAACCGCAAACCACAAACTTTTTGTTATGGTGACGTACATGTATGTTCTACATAAGGCGTGTTCTAAAATTAAATGTCTGCTGGCAGCGGATATCGAATCACTTTATGTTACTATCAAGCACCTTGTAGGAGGAGGGGGACTCGAAAAGAGAAAATATCATGTTCCGCAGTATAATTACTAAATATTTTTTACTAAATATAAATATTAATTAGATCTGTTTTGATGAATTAGGTTTACTTGCACCAAGTTTAACTTACGTTTAACGGAAGTTCAATAAGACGTTGGTCAAAGTATACTTACGACACACTTAGCGTTAATCTTCTCTTTTCAATTTTCTGCAAAAATCATTTTAATATTTTATGAAATTTGCTATTTTTCATTTAAAATATTACATCGAGAATAATGATGATCAACATATATCCGATTTGAAGGATGAAAATCAAGTAAAATGACATCTATATACAAAAACCTTTAAGTATGCTAATAAAGATAATTAATTAAAGTTATTTAATTGTTTAGAAACGATGTATAACGACGTTTTGTTAGTGCACAACTGTTAGCGTTGAATAATTATGAGAAAATTACTTTTTTTGTAACAATTTTTGACATTACTTTACAAGGAGCAATACGAAAATCTTTCGAATGGGTCAAATATGAACATTAAATATAAATTAAGCGTCTTCCTGTCCTTTTTCACATATTAAACAAACATTATTTGTCGATGCTCATTATGTAATGCAACAGTCACTTGTGGCAAATGCATTATAGTTCTTTTTAAATCAAGACACCAACGACAAATATACAAACATGAGGTTTGTGAAAATACGCAAAACTCTTACATGTCATGTACAACGTCATTATTACTTGCTAACTAGTGATACTAAACTTCTTAAAGATTTTTAGATGATAAAGCGTACTCTAATTATGTAACTCGACTAATGCGGCTAATTAAGGTAGGGGTGAATTCCCAAGGGGCAATGCCCACCACAGTTGTATTAGGTAATGTATGTAAGGGGCCATTCAGAATAAATTTACGGAATGTAGGGGGAGGAGGTTAGAGATGACAGTTCGTAACATGGAGGATGGCGATAGGGTTAAAAATCAAGTTTTTTCTATTTTACAACTTCATGGAAAGGCTTTTGTAGTTCAGAGTTCAGTTCGCATAAATACAAATTTTTACTTGTCGAATGCATAAAATAGAATGTGTCCTTAATTCAATGAAACCAAGAGAAACCACCTAATCAGACAATTTGTTTTTCACTGGTTCTGCACCTTTCCCATGGAAACACAAATTTAGCAGATAATTTTTACTATTTACCGTAGAAAATAATATAACGTAGTATGATAATTATTAGATTTTAGAATTTTATGCAAATGCATATTGAAATTTCCCAAATTTTTGCCCAAATGAATAGGTTTTTGCACTGCTTCAATTTTTCAAATAGCCACAACGGTAAATGGGGGACCATGTACCATTCAGATTAGTATATAACATCCTTGCGTAAAAAGAAGTCTTCTGAGGCTATGTTGTTGTTGCATATCTTGTATATTTTGACGAGTAAGCACATTTTTCATTTTTTCTCAATTTTCACGATAATTAATTAAAAAAGGAACTCATTCGACAAAAATCACAAAACATCAATATGTGATAGGCATCACAAGTAAGTAGCCTTTTTTGTGATTATGTCGGATGCATCTCCATACATGATTAAGACAGGGAAACATTCACCCAGCTTTACTTCGTGATGTAATATGTATAGCCCTGCATTGAAACGTGTAACTGAAGCCTTTAGAAGTAATTATAGTACTGATGGACACAATTAATTGCTTCCATCAAGGCAGTGTTTAAAAAATCTTCTCATCGCATGCGGAAATAAAGCACGATTTTACCTGGATTGCAGTCACCACCAGATCCAATATTAAGGAGACGGGTAGAATTTTTATGCATAAATTTTGTTGGCTACAAATCTGTTATCGACTATTTTGATGACGCAAAGTGCATTCGTAATGCTCTGATTTAGGGTGATATTAATAATGCGAGGTTTTTCGGTTTTGAGAATGACTCCGCGATTTTGTCATTTAAAAATACATTGAATGATCACGGAGTCATTCTCAAAACCGAAAAACCTCGCATTATTAATATCACCCTTATTTTGACAAGGATCTTTTTAGAAAACAGCTTATTGATCCTAGCTCGAACTACACATTTCAAACATAAAATTAAAAAGTTTGAACTTTGAACCCAGAAATTTGTTGCCAGCCACTATTGTATATGTGCTAAGCTCGACCCTACGTTGCCTAGGTAGTAAATCT
This sequence comes from Callyntrura sp. NNG-2020, assembly GCA_027744055.1. NCBI lineage: Eukaryota > Metazoa > Arthropoda > Collembola > Entomobryomorpha > Paronellidae > Callyntrura > Callyntrura sp. NNG-2020. The sequence continues at coordinate 18,179 of JAHZNE010000710.1, forward strand.
AAAAGTGCAGTAAAAATAACATAAAATTTTAATGCGGTTTAGAAAAGAAATCTCGACATTCAGATTATTTTTGCTGTAAATGATGTTATGAATGGAACACAGTAATACTGAAATACATTTCAAATACTGTCCCTTGACTTTAGTTGAACTTGAACATAGTTTTAGCAAGGAGAATTCTTTTGAATAATAAAAGACGGTTCATCAATAAATGAGAATTCATGTATTTTGCCTTGAAAGTCAATAGGATGTCACCTCTCATTTTGGAAACACAGGTCAAAGGTGTACCTGTACGATGGTAAACTTGTATTGTTTTTTTTAAACAAGTGAGGCGATATAACTTGTAACCACCGTGAAACATTAAGCTTTATTCCAAAGATATCGATTCGCAAAAACCAATCGCATTGTATCTGCAAACTTTTTTTTAGCTTTGATCAATTATATTCAATTTTTCAGTATAACATATCTCTGACCGTGGTATATATCAAAGTAATATTTGCTTTTGAAGTTTTAAGCTATTGTATCTCTTGTGGTAACAATATTTATCCTTGTCTCTTGTCGGAGGAACCTAACATCTAACCCATATTAAAAGCAATACAACTACTTATACGAGAGACCCGGTTCTGCGCATCTATCAATTGCACACAAGTGTGATGTAAAGACCCATATTTGACATGTCGAGGTAATATGATGAACAACATCATGGACAAGATATACAATTTATTTGGCCTTCATGAAGACTTACTGCAAGATGTGTTTTGTGTCTAAAGTTTGAAATTGAACAAACGTATCTAAAATGTATAACATTACAGCGCAAAAACATAATTTTGCTCTTCTGTTGGCCTACTTTCAGAAAAATATATGCCAAAAATATAAATTGTGTTTTGCTTATAACGCTTAGATCTTAAGTTCATTTATTTGAAATAGATATTTTGAATATGATGAAACTATAGTACTGCTAAAGGCCTTTCTTATAACTCGCACTGTTGACTGTGAATTAGTTGCACTTTTACAAGGTGCATTTTATGGATCGTGTCAAAAACCATGGTTTCTGAAAATAAATTGTGATTCAAATTCAAATACCCTGTACTACAAACAAAATTTACCTTCAATTTCTTTGGTTACTGAAAAGTTACCGAGGGTTTTTGTTTTTTTATATTTGCAGCTATTTCGTAGACAACAGTAGTTATAAGAAAAGGCCTTTAGTGTTAGAAAATATATCACACATTGCAAACTTTCAGAAGTTTATTACTATTATAGCGCTTTTTCCAATATTAGTAACTACTTTGTATTCTTTATGTCATTTTTAGCTCGTAATACAAAATACTACATCTGAGTCATGCATGAACAAATGATTACTTGTAGATTTCAACTTCTAGAAATAAAGTTTTCTCACTCTATACGCTAAACTCTGTTGTGACACATGGCTTCATTTCCAATGTAATGTTGGGAATTTTAAATCAATTTTAAATGTAAACATGCCCAAGGTATACTATTACCTTGTATTACATTGTATTGTATTAAAACAATTACATTTTACTTTATACATACATACATATAACGTAAACCACTGACATATAGGCTGACCGACATATATAATATATATGCTTTTTTTACAAAATGGGGGATGCAATATAAATCCCCTATGTTTGCAAAGGAATCAATGTTATACCTCGACTGCTAACTGACCATTTGTATCACTAAGCAATTTCGTTGTAAAAGCAAATAAGTAGTACAAAACACCAACAATTCAAGGTACATTTAAAGTTTGACGTGATATTTAATTCCCACTGAAAGAGTAGTTAGTAAATACCTTACACATTCCACGTTAAAAATTATCTGGTAAATATAAATATCTCAGTTTCCTCCATGCGATAATGATAACATGAAACATTGTCTAATCGGCGAGTTGTAACAGTACTTCATATGTTAAGTTACGTTTTATAAAATTTTGAAATAATCAATTTGAACGTTGACCCCCAAAGCATCCCCACACGTGGTCAGACCCAAATCTACATACTAACGAAACTGAGGAAGATTTCTCTTGTCAGATACTGTGTTTGTACTCTCTATGTTGTGGCATTTGGAGTACTTTGGTACAACTTGGGGTAACGCTAGGGCGACCAAATAATCAGTGCAAATTCATTAGCATCTATTCACCAATCTGAAAAGTGGTAAAATAAAAGTAAGATGGCCTTCAGTCTGGAGCTCTTCCGGTGATATCACGCGCTCTAAAATAGGAGGTGCGTGTACCTATAGATTCACCAAAACAACATCGGAATTCCTGTTCCTTCTTCTTTTGTGATATTGGAGTGAACCATGTGGTATCTATAGGTCTTCCTAGAATTAATGTAAGACACGCTACATTTTGCTCTATTGTAGTGTTATTAACTATCAGCAATACATGATTCGAACGAGGTGACAAAAAATCGACCATTGCCAAATTGCCATTTTGCAACATATTCGGTTCATTCTCCAAAATAGAGGAGCACAGGTAGAAGCGGCACAATACATCGAAATAAAGTTAGCTATATTCTATGTAGTATGTACCTGTTCAAGGCAATGTTACTGGAGCAATGCATGAGATGTGAATTCAGCATTCCAAAATTAATTACTTTTTTACATTCAGATACATTAAAACATTTCGTATAATTTACACTACCACCTTAATCAATACATTGTCAAATGTGTATTACGATTTGCATGATTATGAGTTCTTTATGGGGGTATTTTTGACCACACGCAATCTGTAATAATAACACGCAATGAACTTCAGTGAAATGATGAAATAAATTTTGCAAATTCAATAAACAGTAAAATAGCCGCCAAACTCTTTACTCATTACTCATTATCAGTAGGTAATTAAAATCTGCTTGTTGAAAATTTAAGTTGCATTCGTGACAATTGTGTTACTGGCTTGCCAAGTACAACAATATAACCGGTAGGAGTACTCGGTAAGATCATATCAAAGAGGATATATACAGTTAATGTCCCCATATTTCATACCTTGAATGCGTGCGGCTAGTATGGCAGTGATGAAAAATTCCATTTTCATTTTAAATGCGTGCAATTACAAAGAAATTTTTTAAACTATTTAATTTATATGATATCAACGGGAAACGTGTAGTTTTTAATTGTTGCAGGGGTGCGTACAATTGTACAATGCGTACTCTTTGAGAGACCAAGAGTTTCAATTTTCTTAAAGTGTGATTATAATATTTAGTAGGAATGTGTACTGCTCTTAAGCTCTTAAAAGCATTTCTTCAACAACAGCAAGGTCATAATAATATCTGCGTAACAGATTTATTCTTAAATATTTCTGATAATCATGGTAAACCGATATCGGTTTGCCTAATCAGAAGAAATAGGCGAATAATTGCAGTTTTACAGTAACACTACTCCCATCTCCCATCCAGAACGCGAGATCCAAGTTACCACTTATACGAAAGGCAACAATAAACGAAACTGTTTATAACTTCGTTATCCATTTGATCTATTTTGTTCTTAGGAGAGGTTTGGTATGACTTTATAAATGCATCATGCTATTCATATTCGTATATATAGGTACATACATTTATTTGACGCGTGCTTGCGAACGTCGGAGGCTAGCCAGATCATTTAGCATTATTTATGCTATTAACCAACATGAAATACCTATATAAGTACAACCGCGACCCTGAATGTATATCTGATAATAAGATAACAAGATCTCTGAGTGAGCACTTGTAAAAGGCACACAACTCCATTGTAAGCATGCATTATAAACACTTATTTTATTATCTACACACCACTAGTTAGTGCATTATTTGCCAGTATTTTGTACATGAATTACTTACCTATGAATTAATCCCAAAGTATTTCAGAAGATTCCACGCAATTTTTGTCAGTATGCCTAATTTTTAAGAGCTTGGGCGCCTTCGAAAATGTAAATGCGGAAAATTATATGTATGCATCCTCGGTCCGTGTACATACATCCTCTAATTAAATGCAATAATT
>JAHZNE010000711.1:0-13904 GCA_027744055.1 Callyntrura sp. NNG-2020
AAAATTTATCTTGTTTTTTTTTGTCGAATGGTCTATATGGTAGGCTACATCAAAACCATTAATTTTCCCAGATAAAATAAATACTCATAATTAAATACAATTACGCTGCGGTAAATGAACGACCCCAAAACAAAAGCATATTATCTCCTTTCATCACACGCATTTCTCAAGGTCAGGGACCTCTGAATTAGCTTTGGCAGTTCAAATAAATAAATTGACTGTGGAGTGGAGAATAAGTTGCATTAAAAATATTTATTTTTTCTCCTAGTTCGTCGTATTTTCTACATTCAACATTCAAAGTTGTTTTTCTTCTCGCGCTGTTCCTGCCACTCTGTGATGGCTAACAGACAGAGTCAAAACAGGGAGAGCGACAATTTACGCAGTTTCTCTCTCCATCCTCCTCCTCCTCGATAGGGACCGTGATCCCCCGAATCTATAAGTGAATTAGCCTGGAAGTTTCACGCTCTCTGCTTTCCAGCAAACACACACCACCATGTACTCCCTACAAGAGATATAGATGCTTTCCTACAGCTTCCACAAGCACGCACGCAGTGTTCGATCTACAGGGAACGTTCCTTTCTCACGGCGCCGTGCCCCACCCCTTCCAACGGTAATACCGGGGGTGGTTTCATTTTCTAGTACCATTCCCTCTCCCCTTTCTCCCCAGTAAAGGAGACAAACACGTATGTACGCCCGGGTTTATAGAGGGGTGCTACCTGCTCAGTGAACGTTCCCTTAAATCCCACAACTCTCTTTTCCAGCCAGCAACAGATACAGCGCTTCGTCCTTCCTCTCAGTCAGTTCCATACCTGTGCCCGTGTGTACAAGTACACTTGCTTTCCTAAAAGGCAAGTAAAAAGGAACTATTTTCTTTGGAGTAGTAGTCACGTTGCCTTTCAAGGGGGGTGGTTGTAGGGACCACCAAGTTCAACACACGTCCTTGCAAAGTAAAGTGTGAGTCTAAAAGCAGTGGGGTGCTACGTGTCCCTATCATCATCATCACAACATCTCCTTCTCTCTTTCTTTCTCTGGAAGTTACATTCCCCGTCAGACTGTTTCCTGTGTTGAGCCAAAGTGGCCGTTACCGTTAAACCGAGTAAATTTTTGAAAGCCTCTTTTAACTGCGGACAGTGTTTGTGTCATTAACCGGGAGGAACCACTCGGAAGTAGAATGGAGAAACCCCCACCGGATAAGGCAAAAGGGAATAATCGAAAGGGGAAGAATCGTCCTGCCAACCCACATCCGTTACTGAATCACGTGGTAAGTTGTACCTCTCAGGGGGGGGGGGTGAAAGGAATTATGTGGACATTTATTGATGATGATGACCTTGACTATTCCAGATAATGTCAAACGTGCTGAACTGGTTGGAACCCTTGTCCTTTGACGATTTACGGAATATCCGCGCTGTTTGCCCCCTCTGGAATGAAATGACCTATCGACAATGGCGGGAGCGGGTGGCCCTACGAGTGGGTCCTTCAAAGTCCCCCCGATTCAATTCAATTCCCGTGCGGGGACTGTCTTCTGCATTAACCGGTCGATGTCATCCCACCAAGGCGGCCCGCCGTACGTCGTACATGCCCGTGAATACTTTTATCACCATGTTGGAATCTCCTCCCATCTTGGAGGACTCTTTCTACGCCCCCATAGAACGGCGACTCATCCCCTTTTCCGGGTTGGTTCTGACAAACATCAACTTAATCCAGGGCCCTGGGTCTCGATTTTGGACAGCGATAGAAGGACGTCGTTTCTGCGACCACCCTCGAACTCACGTGACCGTGGATTCAATCAAGTTTAAAAATTGCATCCTTCCTGGGAATCCGGCGACCCTCTTTTACAACGTGGTCACCGAGCACCTCATCCACTTGAAGAAGTTGTCCGTCTGCGATACGACCTATATTCCGGATTATATGGAAACACGGGATGGGAAGACCCCCTGGACGGCGTCCCCCATCCCCTCTCATTTTTCGTACGCCTACTTGGAAATTAATGGGGACGTCCCCCAAAATGTGTTTGTGGCCATGGTCCAGGCTCCTCAGCTGGAGACCTTGATTTTGCGAAATAGCTACAAACAGACCACCCGGAACCTGGAGCTTCTCTACAATAGCCACGTGGAAGGTACCGTCCGCCGGAGACAGTGGTATCCCAGTAAGATCAAGCACTTGGACGTGATGGAGTCCCTCTTTTTCTCCGGGATTCAACGGAACCTTTTAATCCAGCTGACAACTTTACGAATGCCCTTGGAGTACCTCTCCTTGACCTTGGAACCCTGTTTTGCTTACGGCGTCGACGGGGAACGGGACAGCTTGCATGACATCCAGCGAGTTTTTGTCCCCATTTTACGCGTTCACCGGAAGACGCTTAAGATTTTAAAGTTGTTTCGACCTCCCGTCTACCGCCCCCCAGCGGAACCCCTCTTTTCCACTTTTAACGACACTCATATTGGGGGATGCATGGACAAGTTGGAGGAACTCCACATATGGGGGAACGTTATCAGTGGGTTCTCCTTTTTGATGCTGGTCCCCAACTTGCGCCTCTTGTACCTCAATCCGGAGTGTGTCGACAAAAAGACAAGGCTGCTACAACGCTTTTCCCCCCAGGGGGATCTCGCCCTGAGACGGCTATTTCTCACGAGGTACCTTCCCTACAAGCGGGATTTGTTGAAGAACACTCCCATGTGCATGCGAAGGATGATTCATTGTGACCGCCTGGTTAGCCTCCACTTGGACACGATGATCACTTCCGGGACGGTTACCACCCTGGCGGTTTGGATGCCCAATTTGAAGAAGTTTTGGAGTGTTTTCGACAAGGACACCTTTCGAACAACTTGTCGGTCCTATCCCATGTTGGAGGTGTTGGGGGCTCTCTTGTTTAGCACGGTGGATGACGATACTATCACGGGTTGCGGGGCCGGGGACAACTACTGCAAAGCACCGAACCTTACCATGCTCGGAAGTAAGTGAAAAAAAACCTGCAATGTTATCTATTTCCAGGTCGAATTTTTATGGGTGGTTTATATTGATTTTAGACTTGAAGACATTCGAGCTCAAGGCACGCTGCTACAGTGGTCTATTAACAGATAAAGCGGCGTATAATGGATTCTTGAAGATGAATTCCTTAGAAACGCTGAATATTTGTGTGTCGCCCAAGGTACGTTTCAAACATGACATCTTTTTTTTAGAAATCCCTTTAAAAATTACAATTACCTGTTTTTTTAAATTTTTTAAATAGTTTTCTCGCATAGCGGAAGAAGACTTGAAGAATCACATTCCAAAAGTGACCATCGTTCGGAATTATGACGACAAGGATGACTGGGATCCAAAGCAGGGCTATCGTCATGGAGATGGAGAGTGTTGTCAAGCCTGGAATCTTCACCAGGATCTGTGGGGATGTTGGTAAAAAAGGGAAGAGAGTTGTGGGTAGCAACTAAAATGGAGGTAGAGAGAGGGGGGTTGAGTAATAAAGGGTTCATGGATCAGACGCACATGCATATTCATTGTTCGTCCAGTGAAGATATATATTCATTTCAAAATTACTATCCCCTGGAAAAATTCATATAGACGATCTATTTGTAAAATTAAGAGTGGTAGGTTCCATCTCTTAATTTGGGGAAATTGCAAATCTCTCGTTAAAAACTGGGAAAGGGTCTGGTGGGAAAATAAAAAAAATTATGAATAACTCAGCCAAAAAAAAACAAAAATAAAATGTATGAATATAAAAATATCAAAAACAGTTACAAAATTAAAAATATCATATTTAAATTAATTATTGACAAAGTATACCAATTTAAAAGAAATTAATATTTAACTGACAGAATATTTAATAAAAATATTCCACGTGCTAATGATAATGGTGTTGACAGTAAGGGTGTCAATCAATCTGGATTGTGAAGGTGTAGAGGTGGGTTGAGGATATAAAAGTTGGATACAAATAGTAAAGTATATGTGCTTCGTATTTCAAATGAATGCTAATTTGATGTGACAAAATCAAAACACTACCCTCCTGTGTACAAAAAGGAACGATTCAAGGTACAGTCAAAACAGAGTATATATTTATAAGCCACAGCTGGAATGGAAGAAGCTTTTTATCAATTTTGAAGGACCCTTTAATGCTGCGACAGCAGCAAACCAAAGTTTGGGGTCCAAGTGTCCGGTAAAAAGTTATACGAGAATTCGAAAGTATATATCTCTCTCTATATATCTATTGTGTATAAACTTGTACAAAATTTTGAAGAAGGAAAAAATATCATTATAATCACATATTCAAAACAAAACGTAAAAATTACAACTACTGGTACAATGGTTAGAATTAGTCGATATAAGGAAAATGTACTGTTATTTTCTTGTTAAGTTACTCAATTTTCAGGTTGTTATCAGTCGGAAGTTATGGTAAAAATATGTGATTGGTTAAAAATATAAATATTATTTATTTTATGTAAATATTAAAAGTTTCAAACTCATAACTGTTCGTAATTATTATATTAGTTTTCAGTATTTTAAATAATTATTGATTATTAATGTTTATAATGATTACCACTAGTATTAACATTATTAATATAAATATATATAAATAATATTCAAATTAAAACATGTAGTTAAATAATGTGGACATGGTATTTAAACTTAAACTGTATTGTTTGTCTTTTACCATGTCGGTTTTAGCATATTGTCTAGAATGCAAATAGTGCAATCGGAAGGGGTTAAAAATATAAATAATGTTGTTTATAACTTATAGTTTTTAATTGTTACAATAATTCTCCATGTTTTTAATAATTATTGAGTATTAATATCATTTTTATTATAATTATAAGTATTAACATTTATTAGTATAAAAATTATACAAAAAAGTCAAATTCAAACTTGCAGTTAAATAATGTGAACATGATATTTAATTTTAAATTGTGTATTAGCGAATGGTCTAGAATGCATATAGTGCAACCGGGTTAAAAATATAAATAATATTGTTCAATACTTATATCTTAAATTGGGTATTAGCAAATGGTCTAGAATGCATATATAATGCAATTAGGCATAAATATACATATATATTTAGGTTACTAAATAAATAAATAAATACTCATTCTCGTTGAAGTCTAACAGCATGTCTTTATCTTTGGCAATTTTTTTTTCTCATTTCTGAGATTGGGGCATACTAGAATTATTGCAATTTACCAGCATCTTATCCTTTCACGTTGTCCTTGAGATGAATCTACGACGTAGGGTTATGTGGTAGTACTGTATTATGTTGTACTTGTACTCGACTCACAGAAGCAAACACTCCGCAACCCGTGTAAACATTTTTTGCAAGTTGTCTTGTGCACGCGTGGGGCTAGAAAAGGTTGACAAGACGAAGAGGAACAATATCGATTTTTGGTATCGAATTGCGTTTCTCGTTGTTGGTGAGCATATGTACTTTGTACTTTGTGTAGATCGCGTTACCTGTAGAGTGGGGCCAATAAATAAAATACACACGAAAACCAACTGTTTTCTGTCATACTACTACTCTTGACTCCAATACGGGAGATGGAGGATTCACAAATGGAAATGAAAGTACTCGTACATGCCAAACGTGTCACATTAACTAACGACGTGGGTGGTTATTTTTGTGCATGCGGCAGGTAGTTAGTGTGACTGCCGGGATTAAAGTTTTCTCAAGGTTTAAAAATGTGGACGACTGTATATGCACTTTGTTTTTTTTGTTGTGTCATTTAGCAGTATAGCCTTGCAATATCCTTGGGGTTACAGGAGATTAGGACTTAATACAACTTTACCTTTTTTGTAGCCGCCTTTTGTGCCTGAAGAGGAATGATTACAACGAAGACGAGAATCATGACAGCAAACGCAAAATTTGCCACACTACATCGGGTGGTAAACTTTAAAATATCAGATATAACTAATGTTTGTTGAGGGGTGTAGCTGTTGATCTTTGACTTGGTTCTTTACAAAATGATCCTTAAATTTCTCCAGGTGTTTCGTCACGTGTATGCAGACACTCACCCGTGTTTGTCTATGAAGGAACTGGGCGAGGCGAGCGGTGCTCCCAGTATCACGTTTAGAAGACCGTGTATATGCAGCACTATTCAACGAAGGTCACCGGTGACTTCCATCGCGCTTGTCGCAGGACCCTTGTCTTAACCTGGGATGTCAACTGTAGTATTCCAGAAACATACCTACTTAATTTAAAACGCCGTCCACTGAAGCAGAATTATCGATTAAATTTGGAAGAGACTGAATCTGTGTAGTCCCAGTTTACAAGGGACACGTTTCATAAAATACACAAACTAATTGTTATTGTCAACACAATTTATATAAATATGAGATGAATTATGATTTATAATGAAAAATGTTAAGGTATTATAACTTAATAATCAAATTTCATATGGTTTTACCGAAACAAAAATTTACCCCCACTAATTTGGGGGTTAAATTCTACTTTGAAAACTAATTTCAAAATCAGCATACATAGGTTTACTCAGCGAAGAACGCTGAATTGAAAAATACCTCATTTGACGTTGTACGAGAAGTAGTTATCCCGACTTTTGCATCCAGAGATGACGTAAAATTATCTGATTTGGGGTAGTTTGGGTGCATAATTTGGGAGAACTACTTCTCGTACAAGAATAAATGAGATATTTTTGGATTCAGCGTTCTTTGCTGAATAAGCATATGCATGCTAATATTAAAATTAGTTTTCAAAGTAGAATGCAACCCTCAAATTAGTGGGGGTGAATTTTTGTTCCGTTGTAATGCCTTGAAGTTAAACTGGTCAATGGTAATTTAAATGTAGCGCCAGAAATATTTGATGAATTTAATAATTATAGTTAAGTATGCGTTGAGATTCCAGCACTTGGATTATCCACACTTTTAAATAATGAAAATCATTCAGATGTTAGAATTTGTAATTTAAAGGATGAAACGTAAAGAAGTATTGAAATTCACTGTAAAAATAATTTTTAGATTGTAGTTTTTTTACAATTGTAATTGTTAGTATAATAATGTGAAATTTAATGGCTCGATACATCTGTCAGTTGTCACTACTAAGATGTTAAAGTATTACTAAGTCTATATATTTAAAGTAATGTTGTACGTTACATTTGATTAAGAAATAAAATCAATCAAGCTTCTTTATTTTATCTATCTACATGTAGCTTCCGACACAATAAATGATCCCCAAAAACTTAAAAATATAAAATATATAAATTGAAAGGTTACTAAGAAAAGTTATGTTTGTCCAATTAACTTTAGTATAATATTGGAGAATGGCGAGATTTTGACAAAACAGTGCTACGTAAAAGCTAAATTTTACAGGACGGGTATGGTAAAAAGAATGAAGAAATATTTTGCAATTAATATATATTTAGGCAAAAAATTAAACATTGTACTATTATACAATGGGTACCATACACAATTCAACACGAGAAGTTGTTATAAATAATACAATTTTATTGTATTCCCACTGCAATTAATAAAAATTTAGCGATAAAATAATCCTCAATGTCAAGTTAATTATTAGGGCAACTTTCCTTATTCATTTCATAAGAATCAGCCATCTTATGATTATGTTTGGAAGAGGGTGACACACTATTTATATTCATTATGAACGGATGTTGTTCCATTAAATTTAATCAAGATTAATTAAATCTCCTCCAAAACCGTGGAACTAACAAGGAATGTGCAACACATTTCAATTCACTCTTTTTTAAGTAAATGTTTCACAGCAGTCCACGTCCGAACCAAATATTATATTGTTATTAAACATCAACAAACTACATATCAATATTATATTTAGTATCAAAAAAGTAATTTTGACCCGTCTGGGCTCAGACCTGTAAGTGACAACAAAATCCGACAACATTCTGAATTATGCTACTTTACTTTAATTTTTTTTAAAATTATTTTATCATAATCATCTGCAAGTTCTTGGATTTATATATTATATAATATGTCTAGATTTCATTTGTATTCATTATAGTTACTAGATTAAATCTAGTAAATTTGATAGCAGAAATCTTTTAAGTGACTATTTGAAAATGCAGCAAATTTTATAACATCAAAATTTAATTAATGCTATCCATTTTTGTAGCAATAAAAAGAAATAAACTGCGAATTTGGAAAATGTAACTAATATATGCTCTCGTAAGTGGTGTTGAGTGGAGATGTGGTAGCAAAACTACTATATCGAACTAACAAGGCAGAGAAGCCTTTTTTGCGTTTTCTGCAAGCTGTATAGAAAAACACTTGAAAACGAGAAGAACACACAGGCGACTTGCGAGAAAAGGGAAAAAAGTAGAAAAAGTCAATCTATATGAAAACCAGACCGAACGGCACTGCTGCTATGCTGCTGCTATGCTGCTGCTGTCTTTCTGTTTCTCTCTCTTTGCCAAAAGATTGACGTTGCTCGATCTCTGTTTCTCTGCTTTGCTTTTACCCAGCAACAAACAGAGCCAGCTGATTGGTGCTTTTCAAACATTTTCCACTTTGATTATTTTACTGGAAAATTTAATTTATTCGCCAGTAGCACGAAAGCGCGGTTGTTTTGAACTGGCTGCGCGTAGAATTCCACATACTGTAGGGGCTGTACTGCTGAACGAGCTGTTAAATATTTTAACTTTTTAACTCTTCTGGGGAACGGACAATTGACGAAAAATAAAGAGATTAACGGAATGTCTTAATTTTTCAATTAAATATGTGGAACAGTAAAGTGACGCTGAAGTAGTAACGACAATGGAAAATAGAGAACTTGTCAAGAAAACAGGAACTACTGTCAACTTGACTGGAACCTGCGGACGGTTGGAAATTGGGGGCAACGCCACTACTACAACTGCTGGGAAGAGGAATAACGGCAATATTGAGACAAATACTCATGGCGGGGGCTACCAGATTTGTCCGGGACATCCACTCTTGAATTCATTGGTTTGTAACTGTAACTTTACATTTAATGGCAGTTGTACCTTATTTCAGATAATGTTGGAGGCGACTTTATAATTAAACGATTTTTTACTTTGACCGTTTGGGGTTCAGATTGTCTCGAATGTGTTCAACTTTTTGGGGTCTACGGCCTCCTTGGCGGATTTAAGAAACTTCCGGTCTGTGTGTCGAGTATGGAACGTGGAAACGTTAAGATTGTGGCGCTCGAAAGCTGCCATCAGGCTAGGACCTCCCGAACGCTCTGTAAAATTTCGGAACCGTTGTGTCCGTGATCACCACCACCATTACCATCATCATCACCACCTCCCTTTCAACAATGCCCAGTCTCTGGAGGAAGAGGACGGGGGAGGGAAGTGTAACCACTGCTACCTTCCAATTAACGAATTTATTCGAATGGTTCAAGATCCTCAGGATCCGTATCAATTTGGGAGGATCCCGTTCTCCAGCTTTGTCTTTCTGGGGATCAACCTGGAAGTGTTGCCGGAGGCGCTGCAGCTGTCTCCAGATTATGCTCCTTCTTCCCCGTGCTACCCCAACTTTTGGAATACTCTGGCCGCTCTGGGTGTAACGGTGGAATCGTTTAAGTTTGAAAAGTGTGCGTTTTCCACGGATCGTCCTCAAATATTCGAGGAAATACTAACAAAAAAGTTGAACAGCGTTCGGAAGCTGATTCTTCGGAAGAACGCCCTCATCCCCTCTTGCCACCGAGCACTTTCTGGAGACGACATGTTTTACCATCATCAACGTTCCCAGTCACGGCGTTCTGGACGACAAGGGTACACTCCGCAGAATCCCTACCTAAAAATATTGGAGGTGGATGGAGATTCTCCCATTGACGCTTTTGTGCTTCTCCTCAATTCTCCCAATCTGGAGACGCTCCGCGTTCGAAATATATACAATGGGGAGGTTTACAACTTTATGATTTTGGACTCCCTCTACCAAATGCGTAGTAGAGTGGTGCCATTTATTATCCGGGAGCTGGATGTCATGGAGTCTCGCTTCTTTTCTGGAATTCGTCTGTCTATCGGCCGGGAGCTGAGGAACTTTAACTTACGTCTGGAAAAACTTAGCTTGACACTCGAACCCTATCACATTGACTACCAACCCAACAATGTTCACGATGGTGACATTGAACACACCTTCACCTCCCTCCTGCGCCACTTCCGGAAAACACTCAAGGTCCTCCAAGTGTTTCGTCCTCCTGTTTACCAGGTTTACGACATTTCCTACCCCTTCACGGTAGAAATGACCAGTTTGAGGGAGCTTCACCTCTGGGGAAACGTGGTGAACAACTTCACCTTTTTGCGATGTCTGCCAGCTCTGGAAGTGCTGAACCTAAACAATCATTGCTTTGACAAGAGAGACCTACTGAAAAAACTCTACTTCCCCGACGAAGAGGAAAAACACTTGCAGCGATTCCGGGAACGGTATCGCCCTTACGACAAAGACCTCCTCAATAAAACTCCCTTTTTCCATCGGGACTGGTGCAGCATTCAAACCATGGCTAATTGTGAGCTCCTTCAAACATTGAACTTGGATTGCACTGGAATTTCCGTGGCCACCATCGAGTTGCTGGCGGCATGGATACCGAACTTGAAAGTGTTCCGAGCTAACTTTGCCAGGGACACGTTCCGGGCGATGTGTAAATGGATGCCGTGCTTGGAAGAGGTGGTGGTTCTTATCCAGAATGAAATTGATGACAACGCTCTCACCGGTCGGGAGGAGGGTGGAGGGGTACACCCCCACAATATTACTGCATTAAAACGTAAGCTCCACCTTTCTTATCTTCGACTCGATAACCATACCTTAACTAATTAATTAACTTAAAAAATGAATTATTTTTTGCGCATAGGCTTAAAACGCTTCCAGTTGAAGGCGCCGTGCAATAAAGGCACTCTCTCTAACGAGGCAGTGTACCAGGGATTCTTAAAAATGACATCTTTACAGCATCTTCACATTTGTGTATCCAAACTGGTAAGCCATTTCGAACCTAACAACCCTTATATTCATAAGAGTGTTCTATCGTGTATGTTTTATACGGATTATCTTTGATATTAGTTAACCGCCAAAGGGGAGGCAGCTCTAAGGGCACACATTGCCGGAGTCACCATAATGCGTAACTACGGCGACAGCCACTTCCAACAAGGAAATGAAGAATGCTGTCAATTCCGCTTGTTCTTTCGCCAAGTTTCCAAGACTGACGAGGAGCCGGATGATGATGACGATGATGAGAACGACTTGACTGTTGCGTTGGCAACAAAGAATTACTAAAAAAAATACAAATATATTTATTTCAAGTTCTGTACTATCAACCAAGTTAAAAGTAGTTTGTAGAGAGGCGTAGATTTACCATCGCTCTAGTCAATTCCAAAGGAGAGGAACACAAAATTTAGGAAGCAGTGCTATTTTCTAATAATGACATTTTTAAGGAATATTTTTAAGGGGCACTGGCAAAAACCTGCTAACAATTTATGTGCACTTAGGTTTAAACCTATTTCGTCACGCAACCGCATTTAACTAATCAATTAATAATTTATTGCAATCCTTACCACGTAAACACCATGTAGAATAGTCTCGCCTGTTGTCTCATTGATAGAATCTAGTTTTTTACCGAGTATATATCTACACGTGTGCCAAACCCGGATTAATTTATTTAACTAGTCATTTCGGTCTATTTATGTTGTTAGTTAGTAGGGGTTGCTTTTTGCAAAGGTAGCGGCCTATTATAAATTGGTGCTTTTGTACCTGCAGGTAATATGTTTATTATTCGGTTTCCTCGACGAGACAATCGGGATTTTATGTTGTAACGGAATAGGAATAACGGAAAACGAAAATTAATAATAGTATGGTTGCATATAAGATCATTAAAGTACTCAAAAGCTGAATTAGTTAGGCTAGGTAGTGACTTTCATCGATTTTTGAGGGAAGCTCGGTATAAAATCAAATTAAATGGTTAACCGCGAGTTGGAATATGGATACTCTGCAGCTGATCTGAAAGAGTATTTGTTTTGAGGTAAGCGTTTTATAGTTTCACTACTCTAGTGGTAATAATAAAGATATGTATTTAATTAATTATTGTTGATAATTTCCATTTTTAGGCGATACGGCGAAGTGAATGTTGAAGGGTTTGCTGTATCTATTTTCTGAAATGTTCAAATTCGTAAGATATGTGAATGTAAACTACGAAACCAATAAGGGAGTAACGTATTTAATGATCGGCGATGAAAGACAACTTACCCGGTGCTGGTGATTCGAAACGTGGAAAAGTAATGCAAATATAAATAGGACAACTTCCAAAAATACTTAATACTGTTAACTCATTTGTTATTGCCACAGCATAACGATATCATAATTTAAGGCAAATAGTTGTAATCGACTGTATATAAATAGATCTCTAAAAAGTAGCTACCATTTAATCAGTACTCGTGTGTATCATCTTGATAATCATATATGTGCAAAGAATGATCTCAGCATCTTTTATTTTGCAAGGAAGGCACCCTCTCGGAGTAAAATGTTAAATGATCTGGTATTTATTTATATATATGCATATGTATATTTTATTTAATTAGGATTAGGATTGATATTCTATTCCGTACAATTCGATAATCAATGTTGGTTCGAATATCGTATATGTTAGTGTAGGACAGGAAGTGTTATTTTGTGTGCTGATTCTAAAAAAAAGGACAAATGCTAAAAAATTGTTACACGTAAACGACGTAGATATTATGACATGATGTTGTTAGCTAGTATGAAATGAAATATGTTGCACATTTACGGAATTAAATTTGCTGTTATATTCCATAAAATTGTGGAACTTAATTATATTTTTTTTTCGGTTTTCGTGAAAAGAGAGACCTTTTATTCCCTATTCTAACTTTATGGTACATTAAAAAAATGTTCTAATAATTTGTTGTTTAATTAACAATTTGTTTTTTATTAGGCAGGAATAGTGTGATAGTGATGTTGTCGTAGGACTAACAAAAAAGTTTTTTTTGTGATAGAAGCAAAATATTACTGGCAGCGGTGGGATTCGAACCCACGCCCCCGAAGAGACTGGTGCCTTAAACCAGCGCCTTAGACCGCTCGGCCACGCTACCCTACGTTGCAGATGCGTGTGCTCAAACTTGTATTTGATGATAAGGGAGACGTATGCTGTCTGTTGTCGAGACGAGGATAGTGGCGTAGGCACTAGGCAGTTTGTTCATATAAAAAAAATTATCTGTGATCTAAAGGGCAACGAGTTTAAGATAACAAATAGACCATATCTATATGCTGCTCATGCAAGACTCAAGGTCATATCGTATGTCTACATTCTGTTTATATATGGTCTGTCCTTTTCTGTCTTTGAGTATCACTCGGCTGTCATCTTCGTTAAGTAACAAGTAAACTGCAATAAATTTGTTAGATAACGACGCCATTTACATCAAATTTTGATAATATTCAAACAACATCATCATAAGTAATTTTTGTTCTCTATGGAAACTAAGCCGGCTCCAGTGACATGAAATATATTTTTTGAATATATGTATTTCTATTTATATATAATTTCTACATATGATTTCTATATACACAAATTTTTGACGTTCGAAATTTTATTTCGAGAGAGTTTCTCGGATCATGGCATATTAAATGCAAAAAATGAACATACCTTAAAAATAAATTGTTGTCAAGTAAAATTTAAAAGTCACTTAATGAGTATACTTTTATATTTGTTTCATCTGCTAAGAAAAAATATAATTTTAGGTTTAAATGAACATCGCTAAAATTCATTAAAAAATACGGTTTCTAGGGAAAGCACTACTGTACTACCAATTAAAGAAAGTCTGACCAATTAGTCCCCATAAATCATAACTCAAAACTGTATACTAATCAGTTGAAAAATTCTAAAGGTACATATTTAACACGCTGAACTAAAATCAAGGAAGATCTGTACATTGGATGGTGGAAATTGTCCAGTGGACAAAAGTGGAAATGTCCAT
>JAHZNE010000712.1:0-29141 GCA_027744055.1 Callyntrura sp. NNG-2020
CGTACATTTTAATACTTTACATAATAGTACACGCGGGATTTACGCAACATCGTGGTAAGTTGAGCTGCTACGAAGGGTTTATAAAAGGTTAACTCACTTCATTTATTTCACAGGATTTTTAATGCACTTAAAAATATCATCGTTGCCCTTTTGTGCCATGATGAAGCTGAATTCATTTTCTCCTCTCTTGCGTCGAGTTATTTTAAATTTACATTCTTTTCTTAGACAAACATCCAATCTAAATGCACAACGCACAGTTGTATTTAATTTACCCTTACTACACTCTACCATGTGTGTGCATGCGTATCCCGACTACTCCCAGAAGCAGCCGCATCTTCTTCCTCTTGTTGTCGTCACCATCAATTTCGTAGGTTAAACTTTAATGCCATTATTTCCTAATTCTGGGCGGATAAAGCCACTTTACTTTTTGTGTGTGTGTTCCTAACTGGTTTGCCAATTTTCCTCCATTACATGACTTAATTCAATCTATTCACACACACACGAACATAATTCAAGTATGTCTTCGCACACAGAGGGTGATGTGTGTGGATGGTGGTGATGATGATGATGACGATGATGACGTGGTGCTGAATGGTGAGCACGTTAAGTTGAAAAGACAAGTATTAGGGTAACAGTGGAAGCTCTCTTAGAGTGGGAGAAGAAAAAAAGAGAAAAAGTCAACAAGAGGTAATAATTCACCAGCACATAAAAAGCAGCAACAATACCGTGTATATTATGAAGACAGCATTTGTAAAACTTGTTATATTGTGACTATGACTCATGTATTATAATCATTGTATCATCCTCATCATCATCATCATCATCATCTTCCTTTCCCAAACAAGAAGGCAAATGTGAATTTGAAAGGTTGCAAATGAGCCTCGGAGCAGATTTATACGAGCATAAAAAAGGTTCAAACTAACTTCACACCAGATGCACAATATGCAAATATAACCAGGTACAGTATTAGTGCAGAAACAGAGTGAGTACACGTTTCGTTTCTTGACTCCACGAAGAAGAAGAAGAAGATAGCAGGAGTATATGCACAATCTGAGCATTTTTTACTCTCTTGCAACAGGCAAAACGAAACGTGAGACAGATAGACATATTATCGTCACACAACCGACGAGAATCCAGTTAGGAAGCTTTTCCTGTCTTGAATATTTTATCCGGTGACATGACGCTGAGAGGTGTCGTGGTTCTGTTAGTGTGACTGTTGTACACAGTAATGGGTAGGAAGACGGAGGTAAAAACATTATTATCAAGAACGTGTCGTATGAACTCTACGGGACAACAAGGCATACATCTCTTCTCTTGAGAATTTTGTTACTTGATGGCTGCTGCACTTTTGTTGTGTTGTTGTGCGTATGGGGTTAGCCGAAGTGCCATCCAACAGACAAAACTTTGGAGGAAAGATGTGCAAACAGAATATTTATCCGAGAGGAGAGTTGTTCCGTTACGTTGTTGCTGTAAACGGTATGCCAAACAAAATGCAAACCGTGATTGTGCGCGTATGGCGCGTAGTAATGTTACGTCAGATGGGTTCTGGTAAAAAAAACATACGAGAAGAGTCTAGCGTAGAAACCAAAGTGCATTTTAAAAGGAAAAGATTCCAATTACGTATTCATTCGTATGAACTTTCCCTTCGTCACAGCAGCAGCAGCGTCGACGACGACGACGACAAGATGCCTGTTTGTTTTTGCATTATGAGTAAAATAAAAAAATATGCGAGGATGATTATGATGATAAAGCTGAGATTTAACAGCTTCTCCTAATGCTCGTGTCAATTATACACAGATCTCGACATCGCTGTAGGGAAGAGAGGGAGAGAAGGTGAGATAAGGCATCACGATGATGTATGGATACACGGCGGGCAGAAGACACCGTTTAAAATATTCAAACAAGCTCTTGAGCAAACAAGATGAAATGGAAGCGTCTCTGCTCGCAAAAACATAACTAGAGGCACGTTTTTTCATGAATTTCTTAGTACACTCCAATGAATAAAAAAATTCTTTGGCGAAACGCAAAGGAGAAGGAATATGTGATTCAGCACAGCAGCACCAAAATAAATTAAGGAGATGTGTGATTCGTTAAAAACATTATCGCATCATACTTATCGTCATCATTCCCGTTGTTTCATTTACGTTTTTTTTCTGCTGTTGAGCAAATCAAAGACGCGAAGGCATGCACACTCTCACAGCTCTTTGCTGCCACTACCCCCGCCACTGCTGCAGATGAAACTGTTGATAACGATACAGTTTTGAATGTGCGATATGAGATAATATTGCAGAGAGGCATGAAACATGGAATGGCAAATGAACTCTCTTTTTTTCTTCAGACAAGTTAGAGAGCCCCATCACGCTGCGGCGGCGTCAGGGCAGGCAAGGGAATACTTTTATAAATCGGTTTTTTTAAAAAGAGGACGCGTCCTCTTCCTTCCTTCCCTTCCTTCGAGCGTTCTGCTATGTTGATTAATGATTCGATTCGTTTTTGTCTTGTGTCTCTGGCTTATTTTTTTTTGTGCGTATCCGTCAATGGACACATTTATCGTCATCTTTGTAGCTGAATGTGATATATTGCCAAAGATATTGGGCTCGTGCAGAATTATACGTGTGCCTGTTGTTAGATGACGGGTAGATGGAGAAATTATCGTTTCGAAAAAGTAAAAAGAGATGAAGGAAAGACTTTTTAATGACCTTTGTTCACGTGCTTATGCAAGACACTGCATAATATCAACGACTAGTCGATGGATGATGGCTTATTGTTTTCTTGTATCAACGTAAGTGATCAGTTATGTGTGGGTATTGTTGCGCATCTCGTAATAGTCATCGTAAAAGCGCGTCTCCACACTTACGTCTACGTCTACATGTCTCCTCGTTGCATTTTTCTTTGTTGTTTGTCGAACAAGAGGAAGAAAATAAAATGGTATTAAGAAAAATATTAAAAATGTGTTTTAACGTCATTCAAACCCATTGTTGTTGGTGTAGCCGACCGGCGGTGTCAATGTCAATTTATGTCCGGATCTTTGACCTTCTCCCTGCCCATAATAATACATTGAATAAAAAAGGAGTGGACCATGTTGACTTAATACACATTCACTGGCTGGCTCTATGCATCCACTAATGAACTTTTTGTACCTTTTTAAGAAAGAGAAGGAAAGTTTGAATTTTCTCCCTTTTTCACTCTCCCTTGTCCCTCCAAAACTCGTGTCCGTTCCTCTCACACTTCCAATCTCCTTATCTCCTTGTGTGGTAAAGTGGTGGTGGTGGTGGATGGTGGTGCGAGCCACGCAAAGTGATGACAACGGGCTGGGTTCGGTAATAAGAGTGAAGATGAAAACACTGAAACAGAAAGAATTATAATGGGTCGCGCGAGAAAAAATAAAAATGGGTAAAACAATAAATAAATAGACATTGTAAACACTACACGCCAAGCGGTATTACACTTACATATGGGTTAGAGTTACTACACACATACGGGTACGATGATGATGATAGGGATGACTACACCATAAAGCCTTTGTCTAAATTCCTTAATTGTCCAGTTGATTTTAAAAGATTACTTTATATATTCCTCCTCCCGCCTCCTTATGAAGTTAGTCACTTGAGCCACTAACCATAGGTAGAGGGACGGAGAAGGAAGGAAACAAACAATAATATTGTTATCCTGGCCAACAATGCCAGACAAGTATTTCATCATCTCGCTCCTTCTTCTCTCTCTCTCTCTCTCTCTTTGACTTTGACTTCAATATTGATTATAATTTCATAAGACCAGTATTATAAACACACACAAACTCACACGCAACTGACGCAACGCAATCTCCTATCGGGTCTGCTGCTGCTGTCATGAATTATGTGAACTTTGCTAACTTTGATGACCTTTTGTGGCCGACAACAGGTACATACAACGGCAAAAAACAGCGCTGTTGCATTAGGTATTATGCATTATTTATTATTTATGCCTCGGTATCACCAAATATTTTTTTGGAGTTGGTATAAAGGGAGGAAAATGGATAGGGGCTGGAATGAAACAAATTCGAAAGGAATGGAAATGGGAGGAAGTAAAAAGGAACGTAAATAATGTTCCTTGCTGAGTTCTCTTCCTTCTAGGCAATTAGTGGTCGTCTTTAGATGGTCTGTGGACCATGTTGCTCTGCTGGGGAAGAGACAGGTTGCAACTTTTTGCTTCAAGCTATGCATGATTTTCTCCTGTGCAATCCGCATACACACACCGAGTGCACACAAACAATGCCAACAAAAGAGAAGAAGAAGAAGAAGCTGAGAGAAAAACGAGTAAGCGTAAACTTGAGTGAATTTTTTGCTCTGCTCAATTCAGTAACGTCTTCTTGTATTAAGTATTCCCTCTTGATTCAGTTAGTCAGTGAGGTAGATTTAAAGGTGGCTTTTCTCGAAGGCGAACGCGTACATATATATTTTTTACTTTGTTGATTGTTGAATAGTAATAGTAATAATATTATTATTAATAATGGTAATAGTAAAAGTAATGATATGTTGATGGTGATTAGTGCAAGTTTATGGAGGCAACTATATTCTCTTGGCACGGCATGGATTATTCCCCATAATATGCATAATGAACCAGCATGCTAATGCAAAGTTATTTTACATTTCCATTCATAATATTCTTAATTCACTCACTCGTTCCAGCAGCCAACACACACAAAGACTAAAGGGGAAGAGAGTGAGAGAGAGAGAAAGAGAGAGAGAGTAAAAGTTGCTCTTTTTGTGTTACATTTTTTTAGTATCATTAAATATTCTAAACAGTTTCCCTTCTTCCCCGAATAAGTCGTGTGTAATGGCAAATAAAATAAAAATGCCCACAAAGAATTACGAACGCACTTGTGTCCTACCATGTGTATGATGAATATTATTATTAAGGAAGCCCATGTATTTTAATGTATTAGTGATGTTTGCAGAAACCATCTTTCCAGCAGCCAGCCCGAGCATCGTCAATATGTCGTATTATTTCTTCTACTGCATATGGTCCGTGGTAATTCCATAATCCCGGCAGAAGGCCAAAACTTTGCAGTGCATATCAAGTATTCAGCTTTTATTCTCTGTTGTCTTTCAACAACAATACATGCATACAAATGCAGCAGCATTTTCAGGATGTAAATTGTAAATTCATTCAATTTTTCAGTATCATGCTCATTTAATAAGGCACTCCATTAATATTCCAGTTTCCCGAGGAGAGTGGAGTGTGTGTGGGTTCAGTGTTAAGTTACACTATTCATTTTCACATGACTTTTCATCCGGACGGTGTTTTGGAGAGACTGATGAAGATGGTGGGTTAATAATAATACACACGTTGCTATATAGAACGCTGTTGAAAAGGGTAATGGAAAGGCTAAAGGATATCCCTCATTATTTCCGCCACGCCTGTCACTCTCAACAATCGAGAACATGTTGTAGTCCACATGGAGGTATCCTCAATCCTCACACAAAAATAAGGATTAAATATGCTAACCCTTTTGTTATTACAATTATTGTTGTGAAAATGCATGTTCTTTCATTCCTAAATGTGGCATATCATTTTTTACTCTTCCCTTTTCTTCATTTCCGTCTTGTAATATATTTAAATTTGATTGCGTGGCGGGCAGCCAGGAAAAATTGTAAAAGTGCTGATGAGTTTCTATTCGAACTTTAATGTACGTTTATGTAACAAAAGTCAAGTTCTCATTATCCTCTTGAAATTCTCGATCCGGTGAAATTTCCTGTTCCAATCACTGATCCCATGGTTGATGGTCGGCACATTTTCACTTCGTCATCATACAAGCAAGTGCATATGGCTAGGTAAGCGGCTCTCAGGTCGATCGTCAGCGTTCGTGTTCGTTTACTACGAAGCGTCGTCCATCTATAATTCTGAAATGAGCGGAAACGAAAACGTGGGGGAGCTTGGCCCTTCTGTCCAAAAACCTGGAAGTGGTAATCTTTAGCCCATTAACATTCAAACTGTCTACATTTTTTGGTAACTTATTAATAATGCATAGATAGGAAGTATATTTTGGTCAAATTTATGTCAATATTTTTCTGCTGAAGTTTTATCAGGAAAATGTATAAATTAAATATATGCTTTACCGTTGCACACAATAGAAGGGACTATCCCTTATATGCTTGTGTGCGTGTGTTTGCCACTCGTCTGTCGCTCTTTTGTACATCACAGTTGATTTGATAGCGTGTAATCATGGAATTTCTCCTTTTTGTGGCAATTTGTACGGTTTTCATTTTGACGAAAATATGGAACGACACCACGCTCCATTATTAACTTTTTGGATGGTAGTGGTAATCAACGGCGAAGCAAAGACGATATCAAGTATTATGACAAGCAGTATCAAATCGGAGAACATAGAAAATGTAAAAGAGTTTCTTGCCAAATATGCTCACTTCTTGAATAAATTCGTAAAGCGTTCTCTCATCTGCTGCTTGTATCATGCCTTTCGTGTTTCACTAGTTAAAACGGATTAAAAATATTATAACCACTAGTACTGCCGGCAAGGTTTACATTTCTCTACGTGCAAAAAAATCTCTCAATGAAGTCACGCTTCCCGCATTTGATATTCACGAATCACGATCAAGTTATTGACTCAATTTGTAATGTTTAGCTCCGACATCAAAGCAGTTGATTACGTACAAAGGGGAGAACATCTTTACACTTTTTTGCACGACTACCCCGTAAAAAATAAAAGAGTACACAAGTACAGGAATTTTTCGAAAAACAACACGATCACTGGTACTTTCCATTTCTTTCTAATACTCCATTGTACCGGTTGGTTGTTGTATCGCTACCGGGCATAGGTGTTAACAAAATAGTTTTTATTACTTATATCACGTCATAAAGCACGCAAAATGTCTAATCCCTCGTCTCAAGCCTTTTCATTAATCATCATCATCATTCCCCGATTTATCATCATTATCCACAAAAGTATGTAACTTTTGAGAGAAACATGAATAGTGTGATAACAAAAAATGGATAGGTAATAATATGTCTGCATCTGCCTCTTGATAACATTGATTAGTAGCCCACAATTTTTGCAGGTCAAGAATCTTCGTCTTTGAAAGGAAATTATATCAGATTAAAAATCTATTACAGCCCTGAGCTATGTTCTACTTTACTTTGTTTCACCAACATAAATTTGCAGTGGAGGGATGTACCTATATAATCTCCACGTAGACTTCTCTTGTTTTCTTCACCCAGACTTTGACTGATGTCAATGATGTCTTATTCTGCGTGTGTGAGTAGGTAAACGAAAAGGTAACGTTATTAAATCTTTGCAGAGATTCGACCAGTAACCTTGTAGTTTTATTTGTGCTTGAAGAAAGATGTAGTAATTTTTCTGACTAATGTGCCAAGCTGTAATAATATGTAGGGTTACCTGAGTATGTGTGATGACGGTGATGATGAGGCACGTTTTTATTGTAGGCTTCAGGAACACGTTTATTTTCCATCTTTTGACTGTTAATTACAATTCAACAGGTTTTTCATAACTCTTCTTCTCACAGGGAAACGATGATTATTGTTATTATTACCAGATTCACTGCCACTATCAGAGGAAGGCATCAGTGATCATGATGGTTTATGGATTATTGCTGTATGGTTACGCATAATATTCGTTGACTCACAATGACCATTATGTTACACAAGAAGGTTTAGTGCATTATTTGCCTGACGTGATTATTGCATAATGTAGTGGTCCCCGTCAAAAGTAAGTTTGGAGGTGAGGGAGTGCACATCTTGAAGTTTCAAGATGATAATCGCCTGCTGTACCCCTTGTGAAGTGTTTGTTTGACTTCCCTTGTTTGAGCAGACTAGACACGTATAGTTTAAGACAAGTAAACAGATAAAAATTCGGAGTATTGTATCAATCTAGTCACGTGAGAAGAATGCATACGACCAGATACAGAATTTATTTACAAATTCCTATACTTCCTTCATCATATAAAGTGAAAGTGAAGAGACGGAAGAAAGACATACAAGGTGAGGAATTAATATGTGGAATGTGGATGGCATGAAACGTGAATTTTCACATTGTTTTAGCGTGACGAATATAAAAGGTACTTTGTAATCACAACAGCACAATGAGATAACATAAAGTTATCAGTTTATCCTATCAAAATCAGAGGAAAAGCGTTAGCCTATGTCATTACCTTATGGTAATAGGGAGAATAACGTGTGAGATTTGGCGTCAACGATGTGATGACCAGGGTGTGCTCTCTGGAACGTTCTAGGAAAGAACAAACGAACAAAGAGAACTGGTCGCCCACCTTCCGTGTTCAAAGAGACTACTTAAATCTTATGGCATATTTTGCATTTCAAACCGTATAAACTTTTAAGCAGTCGCATTTAAAGTATGCATTCGGACAAAGAGAACTGGTCGCCCACCTTCCGTGTTCAAAGAGACTACTTAAATCTTATGGCATATTTTGCATTTCAAACCGTATAAACTTTTAAGCAGTCGTATTTAAAGTATGCATTCGGTTTAGTGTAAGTATAAACGTAGGTATTTGAGATGATATACAAAGCTTTAAAAAAATAGCAATTTGACGACTCATGCTACATTGCACTTATTGTAATGATTTGGCATTAGCCAATGACACTAATTCAAGTGCTCTCTCCATCAAGTCGACAACTCTGTGAACAAATCACACAGCAGTGGGTAGATCAGTGTTCTGTGGGAGTAATAAATATAGACGACATTGTCCTTGTTTAAGTACAGTTTACTTGAATTGTTTGGACAGCACGGAGATACGGTTCAGTAGTGGAAGCAGAACATAATGAAGGATGATGACGCATTATATATTCGTTATTTTCTTGTGTGCCGTTTTGCGTGCGCATTGAGCAGCGACACAGCAAACTAGCCACAATAATGACAGAACTGCACAAAAAAAATCAAATATGATTACGATGAGTGAGTTGTGATGAGGCTAAATAATTTCCATCATGACGTGCATGTATGTATGATGATGATGATGGGGAGAGGCGGAGAAGGATAAGGACATCCCACAACGATTTCCTTCCTTTTCAAAAACTGATTGAAACAACAAAACTACAATTGTTCGAGGTAAAAACATTTTAACAAGGTATGTCATTTCAAATCACGACTGTAATTTTTTATTATTATTATTTTTTCAAACAAATCGTCACTCTCGTCAGACAGACTAAAAGGACAGAGGATATAACGTCAAGCGTCAAACACAAAAAAAATGTTAATGCACAATGCCTACGGACGTATCTAATATCCAACCTACCACTACTGCAATAAAAATAACAATCAAGAAAATGGTCTTTCAAATTAGTAAAATAGGGTAATTTGTAGGAAGGAACGTTTATATAGACATATGCCCCAACGTACTTACTACACCATAGAGTGTAGACATGCATCATGTCATGACAGGCAGGTGGCACCAATTTCACAACGAAAGTACACCTCCAATACCCATTTCCATTTTGTATTTCATCTAGCATGAAACAAACAATTCTCTTTACAACTTCTCCCTTTCGCTTTCTTGCTGAAACGAATACAAAGTTCAATGGGGGCTTTGATATGTCGGTAGTAGTGGTAGGTAGGCATCGGGGGAACCCAGAGTAAAAAATATGCGAGAAACGAAATAATTGTGTACGCACTTTATCGCATCACAGGAATGATTTAGTAACATCTGAGCGAAGCGCACATTTTTTTCTGCTTTCGTGGAAGAAAGCAATATTCTGATATGATCTAATGGTGGTGCTGATGATAATGATGATAGAGCAATAAGAAGAATGAGAAGAAAGACAAGGTGTGGTTCATCGGTCTTGATGGTGCGTAGCGGATATATTTTTTTCTCTGGTGAGCATTTGCCATATATCCATTATTATTCTTCTTTTACAACGCACCTGCCTGAAAAATAACCATAACGTTATTAAGTTTGCTCATGCGGTTATGGGGCAGCAGCAGTACGAAAGGAGATGGAGGGTGGGAGAGAGAAGACAAACTGGAATAAAATGCGATAAGAAACAGCAAGAAATTTTGTACAATAACCAACCAAGGAGAGAGTAAGATGCCAACTTGTTTTATGTGAAAACAGTCCAGTGTTCATTCATTCATCACAACAACAGCACATTCAACATTAAAGTTGACGATAATTTAGATTTAAAACGTAATAGCGTGAAATTGGTGTGTATGGTATGGTATGGCGGTAATGAAGACTGAGAAAGTCTTGTATATTTTTTCTCTTTACTCAGTAAGTAAGAGAGAGGGAAAGAGGTCAAATGAACGTTAAGATTTAGAAATAGATAGCACAATGAGTTGATTGTATACTCCAAAAATGTGCAAGCAAATGAAGTACTCATTGGAGAATTATTGGGACCAAAAAACCCGTTCAATGGCGGTGTATACGTGGTTATACCGCGGCGCTTATACTGAAGCGAGAAAAATGAGAGGGAGAGAGAGAGATGTTGTCAGTGATGACTTTTTCTAACCTATAGAGAAAAAAATCCAATCAGTGCGCCAGCCTAGTCACAAGATAATGCTGCTAATTTATATCACAAATCGATATTTTCGTTAATCTTACTCAGCATTTTTCTCTTTAAATACAAACTATGTAAATTATTATTTTCTTCTCACACTTTAACACACACACGTACATTTAAACTTTTGAAGCTCATGTTTTTTTCTCAGGGAAAACCGCATAGTATTTGTATCTCTCTCTATATATATACTGATGTGTAGACTGACTGGGCTTTTTCTGGGCAGTCTTGTTTGATCATGTTAAGGTTAGCCAGTTTAGGTGAACTTTAGGGTGCATTTAAAATCCGCTTTGTTACACCCAAACGAGCATATTTTGAGAGAGAGAGAGAGGTGCAATACGCGACTACAATTGAAGCTTGAACTTGGTACTACATACTTTTTTTATCTGGCATCGTTGTAAATACTCAGAAGAGAGGATAGACCTGGTCCAGGAAGGAATTTTTACTTCGACATTGCTTTTTTGTGGCATTGATTGGAATATTTTTGTGCTTTACTTGCTGTGACTATGTTTACCATGTGCAGAGCAGCGTTCCTTTCATTTCTCACTTGAGCTCTTACATTTACTTTACTTCCACCAGCGACCACATATCACTCTTTCAGTGGAGCTTTGACGTAAATATGTGTACGCAAGCATCCATGTAGCGTGTAATCTATGTCAATGGAATCAAAATATCAAATAACAAACTCAACTTGTTCATAGTCATGTATTTTGTGAAATGTTGGTGATGATGAGGATCGTGAGATCATGTTCCAGAAAATCTTTTTTAAAAGAGCAACTCCGACGAACAATATCGTTTCATTGAAGTCAAATTCAGGCCATTTACAATTGTGTATGCAGGCGCGTTACTTGTTACGGTTCTTGTACAGAGGACGTTTTTATAGTTAATGGTGTGTGTATAAGCGAACCGTTTTTTTAAAAGAGAGAGAGAGACATACATATTTCTTAAATAAATTTTTTTTTCCTTCTGACTGCTTTGAATTCTGTCGCTGATAAGCCAACCAGATAAGGAAGATTGAGAATTGCACACATAAGCAAGAAAAGCATTCATTATTATTACGCCCTCTCACTATCAAATAAAGAGAGAGAGAGAGTGTGTGTATGCGTATACAAGGCGTAATCAAGATCAAAAGGAGCTGATAATGGTGATACTCCGAGGCCACAATAAGACCATAACATTACACAAGAAGAATTGAATTTTTTAAACCATTGACATTCAACATTTCAAGATCAAAACTGTGTGGCTTTGCATTTCTTTGTGGGTCTGGTTGGCTTGCGTCTTGGAAAACTGCATTATTTATATCACGTGCAGCGGTGCAATAACAACGCACACACACACAGTTTTTTATTACCTATATCATGGCATATGAGCTGCGAGCCAACAAACAATATCGAGCGGAAAGTGGAGAAACATTGAAAAAATGCAACTTCAGCGATTTTCATTTTGAGATAAGTTTTTTTCACAGTGCAGTTTTAAAGGCACAGAATTCCTGGTGTAAAGGGAGACGTGTGGTGGTGTGAGATTCCTGGAACATATGCATTGGATCAAAAAGGAACGAGATGAAGCTGTCAGTTTCTTATTTCTCGCTTAATATGAGATGAGATGCTGTTTTGTGGCTGCTCATTACTCACTTTTTCTCCTCGTCCTGGAATGTGTAAAGTTCATGACACGTGTTTTGAAACATTGGCGTGGTTTTTCTGGTCTTGCTGTGGTCTCTCGCTCTCTCTCACTGACTGAAGATAATGGGAAGATTATGGGGACTTTTTTGTTTATAAAGTTTACCAACTTCTCCTAAATACACCTCCCCACATATTTTCTAACAAGTCAACTTGACAAGATGCCTGGAACATCTACCCACCTTTTGATTGATGAGGATAATGATGGCTGGAAAATTTGTTACGAAATTTTGCTTGATTGAGTCTCCCCTTGATTGTTGCAAGGAATTAAAAGTGAAAAGAAAAGCAAGAAAAAAATAATAATGAATTGTTATGAAAGGTGGAAATTATATTTCGCCGTGAAGAAACGGGCAATCCTCTGGATAACGAGAGGACGTGTTTAATTATTTCGCCGGATTAGATACGCAATCAGTTTTATTCAGGAAACGGTCTGTATTTTTGAAGTGGGCTAAAGAGAATACCTAAAATTCACGGGAAAAGCGCATTCCTCCCCAGACTTAAAGACTTATGCTGCGAGCAAGTCTAATGTTGTATGTATTTACTAACTGGTATGTACGTGCAGCAAAGCCGCTCATGGCGGCAACGAAAGTCCCTGCTGTGTTGAGAGATTTTGATTGCTGGAAGCGTTTTATATCCATTGTGTATTTTCCTGACAAATGCCAACATATTAAAAGTAATGTACAAATAAGGCCTTGATACTATTATGCCA
Source organism: Callyntrura sp. NNG-2020 (assembly GCA_027744055.1). NCBI lineage: Eukaryota > Metazoa > Arthropoda > Collembola > Entomobryomorpha > Paronellidae > Callyntrura > Callyntrura sp. NNG-2020. The sequence goes on from JAHZNE010000712.1 coordinate 12,907, forward strand.
TAAGCAATATACGTATAAACTCTGGCGTTCACGTTTTCCAGTCAACCTGTCGGCGGTGATAGAAGTGATGAAGATAGAGAGGAAACTTAACTTTTTCCCCTTTGCCGTTTTGTACATTTCTGCCGAGCAGCAGAGCACAGTACAACACAAAAGCATATTGACCACAAAGCTAACCAAAGTATAAATTTAGCTTTTTTGCTCCGCTGTTTCAATTCAATGTAGTGTTTTTGTAATTGGAAATGATACATTAGTTGCCCCGAAGGGGTTTATGAACATCAGTATCAATAATGTTAGAAGTGTCCGGCATTTTTATTTTATTTACTATGGATTAATGTTAATGTTGTTTGTGTGTGAGTCATGGAACAACGCGACATGCCATACTTGGCTGTGGATCATCATGATGATCATCTTTATCAACCGTTTTTTATGATCATTTTTGAATGCGCATTACGCATATTTAATGTTACACTTACGTTAATGCATGAAGACGCGAGTTCACGTACTTGTAATAATCAGACGTGGCCAGGCCACATGGACTGGCGCATATTTCAGCAACATTTTCTCTGAACAAGCGGAGGAGTCTCTGTTTAGTCAATCTTGACAGTTGATGCATCAACGGGTTTTTTCCCTTGTGCGTACCACGTTGTTAGCAACAGATTTTATGAGGCTGATGAGTGATTAGGAATTCATAGATGTGCATTACAAAATATTAGTAAAAGAAATGGAATGATGACGATGTTGTGCGCGGGCGAGCAGCAAGTATTAAAAAAGGGGAAGTAAAAACGTATGCACGTACGCTTATACGGTTATATTTTTTGATTATGAAAAGAACGACTTTGATGATGTTCAGTTCAGAAGCATTCATTGAATAATAATTATCGAAAATTATTCAAGATAAATATTATACGTGTTAACGACGCTGCGATTGTGTATTGTATTCCTGGAGAACCGCCATGGCAGGAGTTGGTGCTGTCTTGAATACAATTTTATTTTACGTTTACGCAACTACACAACAAGAGTGAAAGTTTAAATGCACGCTCTCGCTTCTGCCTGGACGTCGTCGTAGACGTTAACTGCAAGCCAAATATTTTGTTGTCGTCTGCTGCTGGCCCAAAGTTCATAAGAGCAGCTCCACCAGTCAAAAGTACATTGAAGGAATTTTTTCCGTCGCATCAGCATGACTGCTTATGTGCGTACAGAATATTATAAATATTTACTGCTCCTCTATGTGAAGCCTCGCTTCGTTGCGCTGCTGCTGCTATAGCTTGTGCGTCAAGAGTATCTGGATTTTGTCAAGCTCCTTTACCTGATGATCATCACAGTTCAGTCAACCAAGGCAGGGAAGCACGTGTATATAAAGAGGGTTGCGTTACTCCAGACTGAAATGGCTGCGTGCCTGTGAGGATAAAACTTTTAAGAGCCAAACTTTTTCTCGGATATCTTAAAAGTGCGTTTGGTAATCGGTGAATAGCTGGTTGTACGGTTGTGTCTTGTGTGTTAGGCGCATACATAATGCATGCCCCACACAAACTATAGCTACGCATAAAGAGGAGCGAGAGAGATGGTTTACTTTTATGGAAGATCAACTAAATTGGAAGACCATTTAATGCTTTTATTTGTCCCCGGAGAAGACTCATTTTATCCTGAGTAAACCTACTCTAAGTAAACATGATTCTGTAAAGTATCACGTTGTGATCTTGGGCGTACTGCCGCAGCAGCAGCTTTTTGGCAGGAAAGCATTCAGTTTACCGTTGCCGGAGAAAGTGCTACTGTAGTCGTAGGCGTAGGGAAAATGAGAATTATAGTATCACGAGAAATACCGTTGGCTGTTGATTGGAATTAAGATTCCCGGGCAAAATTAGTGCTATTACCAGAAGAAATATGGGCGCGACGGTATTTTCGTAGGGATGCCGCAACATTATTGTCATTGTTTTAGGCTATCGCGGGAGGTAGTCGTTGTAACTGTGTGTAATATAGTTGCTTGTATGTAGTACAGCAATAATCGTAAATGGAGTATGGCTACGGCCCGTTAAACCTTAATTGTAAAGGAAACAAGAGTAGAAAGTTGTAAACAAGTGCGATACTCATTAGAGAAGGCAGTATAAGCATTAAGGTCTCCTAATCCTGAGTGGGTAATTTATTTGTTCCATTTATCCAGAGTTTATTCGCAGTGGTAATCATTGATCCAAAATAATAAAGTGGGATGGTCATTGCCTTTTGCCATTTTTGTGTAGGGAATATAAAGATCCTCTAGTTTGATAGTAGCAATAACGTGCCTACACCTGGAGCGCATAATTTGCAGATAAATCCTTGTAATTGGTAGGTCCTACGCTGGGTTTTCACTGGGCTGGAGCTTTGTTGTCACTTAATTAATTGTCAGTTTTATTTGTCCTTCAACAATAATAAAAGTATCAGGCGCCCACCACTGGAACTAGTTTGTTGGAGCCCACCCCCAAAATAACCGGTGTCTGAACTTTACCAGTTTTTTGTTTCCTTTACCTCTTTTCTGGAAATGAATCAAAGCTTCAGCAATAAAACAGCAAGACTCACAACTAGAATCTCGTTTGAGAGCACATTTGTCCCGTGAGCAGTAGAAAAAAAATTAACATTTCCCCATTTGCCCACTATAACTTTCTAATTTCCATACTATATGGTCGTCTAAATTAGAATATTTTTTCCTTGTCTCAAATTTCAATCTTAACATCTGCCTCTGCGACAGCGCGGATACCGCAACAGTAGTACCAGTTAGACAGCAAAACATAAATTTTAAAAGACGATTCCTTTTTATTACTTCCTTGTTTTCAACCTCTCTCTCTGTGCTCAGGTTCTGACTTCAGACTCTCACTCTCTTTAGACTCTTTGGTAATGGAAATATTTAAGTTTTACGGTTTTACTACTGCTTCATTTCGTCTTCTGTATTTGGCTGAAATGGCAAATTAACATGTCACTGTCACATCACAAAGTTGTATACAGCTGCAATAATCAAAAAGCAGTGGGGATTACTAAGGACCGCCGCGCCACTACTATATGTCACACAGCGTGTGTGCCTGTTCTGTCTGTCACATGATTTCCCTCTTCTACTCGCATTTATACAACACTAAATTTCAGAACAAACCAAACTTTATATTTATGTGCTATAAGAATTTAGGTCGTCCTCTGGAATTTTCATGGTAAAATTTGTACAGAAAAGAATTAATTGCTCTTTCCCATCCTTTGGTCTTCTCTCTCTCTTCTTTTCCTCTCCCATAATGCGCTGTTTTGTCAGTGAAAGGAGAAGAGTTCATAAGGTCGGGTAAAATATGGGGACAACGCAATGTGGTAGACTTCTCCTCTTTTTGCCATTATCCTCGATACGCACATTCCTCTGGTAAATATTATAATGTATGCTTTTGTCTCTCTCTCTCTCTCTCTCTCACACACACACACACAAACACACATAGTGTTTGTGTGTACGCCTTTCACACAATGTATCTCGTCTCTACATGACTCATTCACAATGGGTAATAAAATTAATGGCAGTGAACGAGTGAGCGCAGCGTATTTTTACAAAGTATGCATGTAAAAAGCAGGCCATCTTCATCACCGGCCCATTGCCACACATGCCAACAAATTATGCTGTATTATTATTACTTTTTATTATACTCGCCGCCTACAACCAACAAACACCGAAACCGGGGGACTAGACCGGACTCTCTCTTTATATATATGACTACTCAAGCTTTATGCTGAAAAGCCGAAAAAAAATTCATACGCATAAAAACTTTTTAGTATTTTCTGCTTTTAGTGCATAGATCATAGACTGCGTTGTGCGATAGGGATATTATTATGGGGCGCTTCCATGGGCTCATATTCAGTAGGAGTAGAAACAGTAGTAAAGAGAAAACTAGCTGCATAAATGTTTGATTGCCCACACAGTAATGCTGAAAAACAACCGTTTGAATATACTTACGTGCAATCTGCCTAAATATATACCTATGCCGTCATATGTTGTACACAATACTGGTGCGTCTTGGGATATTCATCTATATCTGGAGTGGTGCCATAGACGGTCTCCTCCTTTTTTTTTAAAAAAAAAGGCTTGCATAAGCACATAGACACATATAAACAAAAATAATAATAATAAAGCTATATATACCGGCGTTTGTGTTAAAGGCAAGAGGTCGAGAACTTTGAAAAGTCGTGGCAGTCATTGTCAGCATCAAAGCAACAAGAGAATATACATTGAACATTTTCCTCTTTTTTTCTGTGCATACAATATGCACATTTTGTACAATCTATGTTTTGCCCGCTCTCTCAACGACTCTCCCTCCAATATTATGCACGGGTTCTGTCTTCCGCTTTTTTAGTGACAAGATTTGTATGCACTTGCAGTTCGTTTACCTATTCATTTGTTAGTAAACGAAAATTTTTGCTTGCTTCGGTTCTGCTCCTTACTCATAAAGTCACAGCTTCGCTGTCGACGTTTACAAAACTTGCAGTAGTAGTGGCGGCGGCGTGTTCTTCGGCTTGCTTAGTCTAGCTAGAACGGTTTGAAGAAGCAAGTCTGGAATTTGCTTGTTGAAGTCGGCAGTCAAAAATGCCATATCGTGGAACGAACATTATTTAGTAAAACGGAGACGTGGAAGAAATGTGCTAGAGCGTCACAAGACGGAACAGACACACGACGAAGATGATGTCTGTGCAGTCTAGTTGATCTGCTCATTTTACCGGCTTACAGCAAAGTTTGCCACCGATTTACTACAGAAATGCATTTCTGCTCCGCACACACACACACACACAACCGCCAAACTTTGTTGCTCTTTATCATCATCATCTTCTTGAGGAACAATATGAACAAAACCAGACAGCGATTTTGTACTCCTGCTTTATACACGCTCATACCCACACACACACACACAGTCACTCACAACTTCTTATTCTGTGCCATATTCTAGCTTCCTTTTCTTTAGCTTTATTTTTAGCAACTCATCTCGTTAATTTTATCCACGCGTTTACGACCATGTAAAAACAGCATTCACTCCTTCTTTACTATGCAAGAATGGATCTTTAGGATGATCATCCGGATCAGGCTGATTATTATGACGGGGATGATCACGCTGCAATATATAAGCAGTAGCGGCATAATAATAGCGCACGTACGTACACCTAAGCGGTATTAAAGAAGCTTGCATAGCCGACGTACTTATTATGTTTGCATTGCATTGTATAATTGTATGTCGGAAGTTACTACCACTTTCCTTTTCCTAAATATTCATTAAATCCATAAAAGCGGAGCATTACTCATTCGAATAAGCTGGCCGAATTTATGGGTGCGCCGTGTGCGCACACAAGGAAAGGAGACCGGAATAATAACATAATTGTACTAAAAGCGAAACGGCACTTATGCAAGACTACGACAGGAAAAGAGAATAAGAGCGAATAGGAAAATTGATTGAAAATGGCAGGAGCAAAGTGCATTCAACAGAAACGAGAATGCATAATACGACGAAAAAAATGGAGTATGCACAGGAAAAATGCGATTTCATTTTCCTTTTATTGCACTGCTGAATAGTTAGAATGTGAGGGAAGTAAGGAGCACACAAAAAAATCTGGGAAGTGCACTCTTTACCAACTCTACAGTTGCTGCAAGTACGTTTTTTATTGCCTATATCACTGTTCTCTGAGGGATTGGCTTCTCTCTCTGCATATGTGTGTGGAGCATCAATACTAAATAGTATTTAAAATGGATCATGAAAATCCAATTTTCTTTTTTTTGTGATGAAAAAAGTATATGCACATAGTTGACTAGCAGTGTGGAAGATGAACTGGAAGTATGCAAGTAATACAGAAAGGAGACAAAAATGCATTCATTCATTCGTTCGTTGTCGTTTCAACCGGAGAAGTTAGTTGGTAGCTGGCCCGTCAACTAAAATATATTTACGAGCTATATAAATATGCAACAGAAAATACTTTGGTAGTGCAGCATACACTCCTCTGCTCGACGCTGCATTACTAATGCTTGGAAAATTGGACTTTTTTATGAGCATCTCATCTGCATATTAAGGTTATTCACAACAGGATGTAGAACAAAATAAGTAACTGAAAGAGAAACTCCTTCAAGTGAAGAAGTTGCACTCGCGATGGTAATAAGTATCACAACGGCTTCTACCGTTGCAGCAGCAGCAGCAGCAACAAAAAAATGCGAGCATAAAATCACACACACACAGAAAAAAACCCATTGAATATACATGATTCCATAGAGTACATTCGAAGATTTTTAATGCTTGTTGACTTGACTTACTATTTATTCATAAGGCTGCTGCACACTGCATTGTATATTAGACAGTGTCGTACTTTTGTGTTGATTTTTTTGTACAGGACTTATTATTACAGGAGTTGGCATGCACGAAAAAAATGGTGTGACCGGTTGAAAGTTTTGTAGGCTTCCTGCTTTCGTCGTGCTCCATTTCACTTTGGCAATATCAGGAGTGTACATCTTGTCTTGGGGCTTTTGTAATTTGTAGTACAGTTGGAAAGTCATCGAGGGTTGTAGTATAACAAGCACTGCATCAACAAGGAAATTATCTTTTATTCGGATGCAAGTGTAGTTGTAGTAGATATTTTTCTCTCAATTGCTGGCGCGCATTCGTCCTAATGCTAGATAATATTGGCTTATACAGTAGTAGTAGTGTAGAGTGAATAGTTTAAGTTTAAAGAAAGATTTGGAGAGGAGCGGAAAAAAGCGAAGAAAGTTTTTGGCGTAAAATGTAACGTGATGCTTTTTCATCCTCGATGAAAAAAGAAATTGAACGAGGCGGCAGGCATGCAATCTGATGTGTCTTAGACCGGAATGAGGGGGAAACGTTATTTACTGCAGTACAACTAGTGCTTATCTTATTATTTGTATCTATTAAGGTAAATTATTAGCATAAATACATGGCATGCACGTATTTTATAGGAACGTCGTCTGGTATAGCATTCGTATGTATGATACTTTGTAAGTTTAAGTCCTTCCAGCACCGCGGTTTCAATTTTGTTCAGTTCCAGTAGTTCCGATGAAGGTAGGTGGTGTCGTGATACTTTATATGGAGCGAGAAGCTGTTACTTTTAAATGAACCTATTTATTTGCAATTGTTATTTGATGTCCAGCGTTTTAATAGGAAAAGGGGAAAGACTTGTATGGTGAAATAAAAATGGTTTATATATAATTTGAAAAAAACTGCAGTTATTTAATTATAGTATTTCAAATTATTGTTTTCCTTTTTGCTGCACTGATATCTCATGATAACTGGCCATCTCTGGATTTACAATTGCTGCAGTCTGCATGTCCACGTGAGCTCGAGACAATTACTTCGAAATTTGATCGGCAACACACGGCTCGTGAGGATGGTCGTGTAGGGGTGTTCAAATAATTGAACGCTGGTAGCAAGAGGTATATAGGTAGGCAGATTTGCAGTGAGGTGCAGCGATGGTACTGAAAATAGACGGCAGTCATAAATTTAAGGATGGGCGCCTCATCCGTTGTGTTATTATGGTATTTGGAGCGAATCGACTGAAATGTCAGCGGGACATTATTATTCTAAGGTTGTTGTACTATGCATTATTATGGGATAATAAAAAAGAAATGACGATAATATCCCCACATTACATTCTGGCTGGAGGGTTGGAACAATACAAAAATTCCAAATCATCGAAAATCCTCTGCTGTCCGCTTCGTCGTTGTTACTAAAATGAGCTCTAAATACATACATGCATATGTGCATATATACATTCCTATGCAGCAAGCAGTGGTGATGATAATAATGACGATGATGCACACACACACACACACATCAACTGTGTTCAATGTTCATGAACCACCGTGTACCATATTAAAGCCGGAAAGGTTGTAAGCGAGTGCTTCAATTGAATAGTCATTTTTTATGTTTCAAAGTTATTAGAAAACCGTGATACAGATATTTAGAGAGGTCTGGGACTGGCTCCGGCTTCTGCTGTTGTTGCATTGCCAGCAGTGGTGTATGTAAGTTGGTGCACTGCATGAATGACTAGAAGCAGCTTGTGCGCATACTTATGAGCGTCCATCAGCAATAATGGAAACATGACGTAAAGGGTTTTTTACAAGCTATATATTTATATGCGCCGATAGGTAGTTGTACATTTATGGCGCATATTTTTATGTGCATGGAAGTTTATAGGAATATAAATATATGTTGTGTGTGTCTACGGTGGAAAACAGAGCAGATGAGTGAAAGAGATGAAATGCAGCCATTAAAATTCAGAATGAGAGGAGAAGTAGATCGGCTGTCAGGAAGATCAGTCGTTTTCTTCGTCTTGGGTATATAGAATACAATGTAGCAATAGGATATGCTGTATATATACGAACGTGTTTAAAAATCAAACGTAATATGTTGGTAAAAATAATCTGTGGTGGTAGTAGCAGGAGCGTCGTAACATATGTAATCTTAGTACTACGTGTGTGCCTTGAAAAGCGTATGTTTGACAGCGGACGATATGCACACCAACTTGGAGCGTAGATGAATGCATCAAGAAAATCTCTCTCTCTCTCCGTTTCTTTCTGAAGAGGAAACATTGTCGAAGGAACGTCGAAAGGAGAGCAAAAAATAATTTCTCCAAGGTTGAATTGATTGATGATGATAATTGGGGGATGCCTTTTAAATGGAAAAGGAAAGACGAAGCTTGATGAACAGAAGAGAAAGGAAGATATGTGTAGCCAAGCACCATCATCACCACCAGCCTCAAACCAGCTTCATCATCGTCAATAGCTGCTTGCAGCATGGCATTGAAGTACATCACTACTGGAGTATCGAGAAGAAAAAGGAATTGTTGATGTAAACTAAATCTTCGAGCACTTGAATGAATATTAACCAGGCAGAAGTAGAATAAACCAAAAAAGGAAGGAACATCAAACATCACACAGGAACAAAAAATGTAAAAAAAACGAGTGACTGTTTGTTACGTCGTCGTTTTTGTCAGTAGTCAGTATTGACTAGTCAGCAGCAGAAGAGTGGAAACACAAAAGAAGAGGTGATGCTTTATATGCATCCATGTGTCGCTTTACATGGACGTAAAATGTAGAGAGAAAAAAATCTGGCTTTACTTTCATGTGGATTGAATTATACATTCAAAATCTGACTACACTCAACACACAAACACACTCTCCCTCAATCTGACATCCAGCGACAAGGAGGAGTAGCACTGAAGTCAGAAACAACAACAATAACAGAAATAGCAAAAAATACACGTAATAACGAAGCGTAACAAAGAGTATTTTACAATTAGTGTAAAAAAAACTAAACGAGAGTCGAAAAAGGAATGTTGGTCCCTCTTCTCCTGCTACTTGCTACCCGTACTTGGGTTGTTTTCCAAAGAGAAAAAAAGCAATTGGATAATCTCTTCCACAAAAAAAGTTAAGATGTACGAAAATGAATAACATCACATTTGCCTATATACAGCTTACGGCAGGGAAAAGTGAACTGCACATGTACACACATCAAGGGAGAGATTTGCTTGGGAATGGCAACAGAAAATACGCGCTCTCTCTCTCTCTCTCTTTCAAAGCAGAGAGCATAAGTAGTAGTAACGATATGAATGAAATGGTTCAAAGTGGTAAATGATAAGAACGCCGCGCGGTTTAGAGGAGTTGCATGCTTCATTTTTTACTAGCCGTGCAGTCAGTGTTCTTTGGAGAGGGAGGAGGAGGACACGCGGAATGACTAAAACTTATTTTTTCCCAGGGACGCCTACATAAATATCTGGAACAGGGGAATAATAATGTGTACTAGCAAAGAGTTGTAAATAAATTGGGAGAGAAACAGGGCCGTTCGGTGCTGTTCTAAAGAGAAATTGGTTTTTCGTCGTCGTCGTCGTTGTGTTCTCTCTTCGCACTTGATACTATACTGCATATATATATTACTCATATATGTATTACTATTATTAATCTTTTTCCGCTTCCGACCATACCGTACTTGTGTGGCATAGCTTTGTAAGGCAAACTGTTGTTTATAATGCATGTATGTATATATGCATTTTTATTTCAAAAGAAAGAAGCGTTTTGTCTTGTTTTGTGGTGTATTACATCGTACAGTATTACGACAATGTGTGTTCTACAAGCTATATAAGTAAATGCATTGACACACTTGCTTAATTTTTCATTTTCAGAGCAAATCTGCTCGACCGTACTACACTAAAAAATCTAGAACTAATGTCGTCGTAACTAGTATATAGCTTGTTGTAGAGAGATGTAGACGACCAAGAGGCAACGGCAGCAAAAGAAAATAAATTTAAAGCTTTACCCTTTTACTTACCACCACTTTTCTGTTGATGCTGATAGATTTTTGGAGGAGCGTGTAAGAGTACGCAGCAGCTTAGGGAGTGAAAGGAAACGTTTGTTATGTTACGTAAAAGTAAATAGGTATGCGTTGTAGTCGCGTTCATCCCACCATCACCACTACTCCACTATGAAAAATATGGTTTGGTGGGCAAAGTACAAAAATGTAGTACACATTAAGAAGCAGTAATATTTTTCATGCGAAATGGCCCAACTGCAATATATGCCGGGCAATAATAATAATGTAGCGTGCAGAGGTATTTTAGATCAACTACCTATATTGCATTCATATAGCACAATAAAATGAGATTGGTGTGGGTTGCAACCTATATAAACTTTGGGAAGACAAAAGGTACAGGAAAAACTTTTGTTGCTGCTACTGCTGCTGAATGACAAATTGTGAACACTCTTAAGCTAAGTAGTGGAGACAGTTGTTGGCGGCAATGGAGGTATCAGCAACACGGCGGATCCATTTCGTGTATCAATGTTCATTGTTCGATTAACTCCACTAAACTTTCTCATATGATAGCTCTCTCTAGCACTATCATTACAATCTCTGGATATATATGTAGTGGTGTATGTTTTCATTGCATTTTACACTGGTAAATGCCTTGAAAAAGCTTGTATGTGCATCACTGAAAGTATGCCACTGGAATTATACCACTTTTCTTTGTCAGCGTCTCTTTTTAGCACAAAAAACTGTCATTTGACACGGACGGACACAAAGTTGGCTCGACAAAGTACACATATCTACATTAGTTGTGTTTGTGTCTCTATATTATGACTATTTGGGTATGCTATATAAAGTTTCCCCTGAAAGTCTCGCATGACGACACATGCAAGAAGCAAAAATGTGTCATTTTGATGGGAATCCGAGTTACAGGCTTGCATTTTGGTTGCATTTCTAGATCGTCTTCATTATCATGACTTTTTGGTAGCAGACGAGCAGGGTACATGCTAGTCCCAAAGAAACCATTTGCCTTTTTAACTTGCAACGAAACCGTCACCTCAAAATGCTCCTTTATTTCTCTCTCCTTCGCCGCCAAATAAAAGAAGACGGGTTTCTATTTGTTATAAGCAAATATTCTAAATGGCCTAGTTAGTTCAAATGGAACAGAGAGAAACAAGGGAAAAGTACATGAGTATACACTTCAGCAGAGAATTAAACAAACGGCATGCAGACGATAACTTTGAAGAAAAACAGCGATTTCGTTAAGCTATCTCTCTCTTGTCATGTCATCATGCAGAAAAGAGCTAAACCTAAATAATACATCCTTCCAAACAACTAGTATGTAGCTGTGCGTCATGCTGTCACTTGCATATACTGCAGTAATGTAAGTAGTTTAGTTCGAATTGCCATTGCCACTGGGACCGACGCGGCATTTCTCATCAATTACGAATGTTTCTTCTCTTCTCCTGATGTACAACGACCACGTAGATTTTTTTTTGTTTTATTCGGAGCATCGTACTAACAGGCGACACTTTTTTGCACTGACAGGAACGAGGAACGTAAAAAACGTCTGCATTCTCAGTGCAATAGTGGTCGTTTCCGTAATTTTTTGATGCAAACCGACACCGATTAGGTACAGGATCAAGCAAAAACGAGATCTGTTTTTTATTTATACAAAATGGGGCTTAACAGAGTCGTCTTGTCTAGATGTTATCCTTTTTATTAGAAAATGCAAAAAGTTAGACTGCATTGGTGTCGTATTTTTTCTTAAAAGGACAAACGACAAATTAATTTTAACAGACGGAGAGTCAGTGACGTGATAATCATCACCGCACCGCTGTTGCATTTTCTTCACTTTTGTTGAAATGTTAAAGTCCTTCGTTTTTTTTGTAGTTTTTCCCCTTGTTCGTCCGTCCGTCATGCACTTACTCGCAACAGCAGTAACTCACTTGCTCCGTATCTGCCTTTTCGCTGTGGTGTCACGTCCTCCTATCTGTCCGAATTTTTACGTCTTTTTATTGCACTTTTAGTACAGACGAATATCTTCTCCCGTCAGTTAATTTCCTTTCACTCTATTTTAGTGTCGACGACTGTTTTGCGTTTTGCATTGCTGGTGTTTGGAACCAACCAGCAAAGCAATCTGCCGACGAGTAGCAAAACTCGATTTAATTTCATTTGGCATAGACAACCTACACTTAAACAAGCCTTGGTGCGCAATTGGATTACAACACGCGGATAAAATCTGATTTGAAAGGATTAAATTAAAAATACTGTTTAGAGCAAACGAAGCACAATTTGGAAGAAGCCTTATGGCGACACTGTCGTCATGCTGAGTTGGGTAAAACAAGAAAAGGTCTTTTTATTTCGCATCCTTTCGTACATTCCACACTTCCACGGTACAAGTCATACCGTATGTAAACTCCATATAAAACTTTACAATCAATAATACTTGCACAAAACAACACATATCTCCACAACTGAATACGACTCTCAATCTGTCGACTTTTACATCTTAATGCAATATATACCTGATTGTTTGGTTCAATGAAACTTGCCAAAAGGGGTTCCAGTTGACAATTGATACATTTCTTCGACCATAAAGTTACAAGCAAGGGAATTAAAGAGTGTCTTCTCAAGATTTTCTTCTTTATTTTTTTTGTGTGACAGCATGTAGTATCTACTCACACCGATTTTATATGATATTTCCACTTTCTAGTATAAAAAAAGCAGGAATCACCCAAAAAGGAAAGAAAGGAGAAAGGTACAAAGCAAAGCCATGCTAAGTCTTTTGTAAACTTCCCCAGTAATCCGGTTTTGTTCAATGGTCTGCGCACAGCAGTAAACAGCAGCAGAGAGAGGGCCGTGTGTGTAATCAACGTAAAAGTCACATTCGCATCGGTGTTATAAGAGAAGAAAAGAGATAGACAGATAGCATGATGAATTCCTACTGGAATTCCGCAAGTCATCGTCTGTTTTGTTCGATTTACCTGGCGTGGCCACCTACGTGGAATTCACGGTGAAGTTCTAACCTCAAAAGAAAATTCACGGTTTCACTCATTCGTCCGCACCTTTTTCTTTACCTTAACAAACGTGTTGCTGTTCGTACAACACGAAGTAATAGCATTCAACTCAACATTATTGTATTACTTTATTTTAAAATAATAATAACAAAAAATAGAACCTAGAGGCTCACACAAAGAATCCTCCCCTGTGTTTGGTCAGGGATTATTACGATTATTATTATTATTATTATTAATGATGTAACCAGTAGTACACGTAGGTAATATTCCTACTTCTGCAGTTGTACAACAAATTCACCATTATAACCCTACTTGAGGCATTTGGATTTACGATTTTGATAAAACATGCCACTAGACTAGTCACACAAGACATATTAAGCGGATGGATAGTTACTGGCTATCCCATAACTTTACAATAAACTGCTATCAGCAGACACAATGTAAACTTAAAAAGGGACCGGATTGAGATAAGAAAATATTTAAAGAAAAAGTAATAATGAGGAATGATAAGAGTGTCTATGTGGAGTTGTGATGGGTAGTGGTAGTATACAACCTGGACGGTCTCACTTGACGGTGAAGCACGTTACCTAAAGCGCACATTAGCCGTGGTTTCTTCCTTCCTTTCGAACACAGACCGCGTACTCTTGCAGTTTGGATTGTGTGTGGTGGCCACAATCCCACATCCTTCTCTCAAGGCGTTTTATTCTGGTAATTCAAGTAAAGAAAATCGTCAAATAAATCGGATGTTGAGCGCCAATAATAACCAAAAATGATGCAATCAAAACTCTTTTTCTTTTCAAATCGCTTATCGCCAGCAGTAATGATGTCTATGAAAGGCTGCACTTTCAGATTGGAATTCCCATTTAACAATGGGAACTAATAAAAAAATCTCCTGTGAGCTTACTACTGTCCTATTGTTTTTCCCTGATGTTTTTATTTGTTTCCCCTCTAGGCGTAATGTATATACCCATGTCGGTAGTACAGCTCGAGTAAATAATAATAGAAAGCTTCAATAGGGTCTTTTCAACTGCCATTGTGAAACTATTTAGATATTCTGTGCTGGTCACCACAATCGAGATCTAAATGGGCTGATAGAAAAGGATCGTTGATAAATCCAGATTTTTCATGGCTATTATCCCTGTTTGTTTACGTCTCTCCATAATTTTCACCGCTGTGTCAAACCTTGCGTGGTGACTGATCCAGCCCCGACGACGCACACACAGACACAGAAACCGTGTGTGTAGGGCTTTTATGCAGTGCCACTGTACGCGCAATACGCACATTTATAACTTTCTGGAGGTTCTTGAGAGAGTGCTGACAAAAGGTTAGAAAAATGCCTCCTAAGGGAGCACTTTTCCTCCTCCAAGATCAAATCTCGGAGATAAATATAAATCAGGCGGTGAATAAACGAGCATGCATGCAAGTTTATTTCCTGTCGGCGTGAGTTGGACTCGCAACCGGATGGATGTACGCAGATATATCATAGTTCAAGCTCCAATGCAAATAACATTAAATGAACACAGAAGCTACAGGGTGTACGAGCAAGAAAAAAAAGAAAGAGAAAAGGCCCCGTACAATTTTGAGGGAAAGGTCTCAACGGTGCAATATTGAAGCTTTCTGTGTTTTGGTGGTAGCATGTGATGGTGGTGGTGCTGTATAATGGTTGATGGTCTTTTTGGTAGTTTTTTTTCTTCTTTTCTCTTTTGATTACGACGGCTTGATCTTGATGACGGTATGCTTTATTCACATTTGATTTTATTTTGCTGCTCCAAATTACCCTACTTTACCCCTACTACTGCTCAAGTGCACATAAACATTCCACAAATCTCGCTCTACCGCAAAGTACACTCTTAATAGGTACAACCCACACGCAATAAAACAAATCTCAGTCAAAAATCTACGTTAAATGCAGTTAAATGCCGTGCCTTGTGGCTTCACATTCATCATAATTGTTACACAAACAAGAAAAGGGGGAGATGGATAAGAGTGAAGAGAGAGAGTGCAGCAACGGGTTATATTGTCCTACTTGTTTCCTGCTGTATTCATATTACATACTGGTATTTATGTTTCTTACATAATGTATTTAAGAAACATATTTACTTTTATTTTTTCAGACACTACAGGGCATCACAGACAGAGAGAGAGAACAGAGAACATGATACATTTACCCCTTGCGTAATATGTGTGAAACTATAAATACCAACTGTACTTGGTATACTCGATCATGTCTGTACCGCACATGCACGAATGACCCAAAGGCCTCCCATTAAAATCAATTATCCTGCCGATGAATATTCACGACTTCTCTAATTCGAGTAGCAGTTCACATGAAGACTGTGATTATCCTAAGATACTTTCAACTTTGTTATCATCATCCTAGTGTGTGTGTATTGAAATGGGATGCCATGCTTCATTATTAAGATTGCACGTACAAACTATTCTCATATATGACTGCCTAGTTAAATTTTTGACATGGTCCAAAATGTGGTAACGTCAAATTACTGTGTGTACAGGTGCACGTACACAAAAGGATGTGCTCTTACAGAGAAGAGGCTATTCCAAAAAGAAATTATTACAATTATTTTCCTACCACAAACGAACAGTGCGCTAGTCAGGCATCCCTCAAAGAAGTAAGAAATTAAATCGTGCAGTACACCGTCCGCCCTTTCAAAATTGACCTGGACCTACTGCTAGCAAATGGCGCTAAGCGATGGCAGAGTGAAGATAGCGCGTAATCAAAAATGCTCTCCTACAGTTAGTAACGGCGATGTTATCATCTCCGTATACTAATAGAAAATATAATTAAAGAATGTATCCAGTTCACAGTTGTGACTTATCAATGAAAGGCTTACTATATATAACTAACATGTAAATCTTAACCTTGGCTTTTCAAGAGGTTCCAGCTGCCCTATTGTTTTAAGTACCATTTCAATTCCCT
>JAHZNE010000713.1:0-12359 GCA_027744055.1 Callyntrura sp. NNG-2020
GAAAGGGATATTGTTCGAAACTGCGCCATTTTATACACGGTGTAGAACTTGATTCAATCATTAGGGATCCATATGTCACACCAACATCATTTATCACTCTTCGCTCGCTCGCTCGTCGCTCGCTCGTCGGTCACTCTAAAAGTTGATTTCACTTTCATTGCTAATTAATTGATTAATTGATAACAAAATATCTTTGCTTTTGCTCTGTTGGTAAAATACCTCTCCGTCATTAAGTCAAACTAAAGCGTTTTATTTTAATTATCTCTTTGTTTTTTTTCTTCTCTTCACAGGGCCAGCACGGATCAAATGTACATGCGAATGTCGGGTAAGTTTATTACTTTATCATCACGTTTTTATATAGGAGTAACTGCTGTTTTGTCGAGATAAAAAAAAGTAAATGGATGGTTTTTTGATGAGTTTCTAAAAGTGTGGCTTTAATACGTTTGCAATTTGTAGAAAGTCTTCCTTGTTTAGCCATAGGCTGGTGGTATTTGATACCCTCTCTGCAGCATCTGCAGCGCCAGCCCCACAAAAAAAAGTTTGCATTACCAGCATACTTTATTGTTTAGCACCTAATTTGTCCTGTAACAACAAAAATGAAATGTTTTCTCAACATCATCAGGCCAACTTGTGTGTGTTTTCGAGTCTCTGTATGGCTAAACAATTTCTCAAGTGTCATTTTAAAACTTAAATTTATTCCTGCGTGGCAGTAGTGGTCGCACTTTGATTGATATGCTTGAACGACTGACAAAGAAGCGCTTGGCTTAAGCAGCACGTTTTTCTTTTTTTTTTTTAAAGAAGATCATTTGGAACGAAACGAAACTAGCCCTGCCTAAGTATATAACATTATATTATTATACCCCCACACGTTCGTTTGCACGAAAGAACAACAAGTAAACCACTTTTAGATGGAGGATAAACTTTTTGTGTTCGTTTTACCGCCCCAGCGGTAGTTTTGCTATACTTTGTCTAAATGTTTCTCTTTTTATCGCAAACAAATAACCGTTGAACGTGCGTACTTTTTTTATACTTCTCTCTGTCTGTCTGTGTGAGTGATTGCTTGATTATTGTACACATGCTGGCCTGTGAGAAGGACGGGCGTCCACACACACACACAAACACAAACAAACATAATGGATATTTCATGGACCTCGATAAAAATTAATGTTTCTTTTTTTCCTTCCCTGTATCCTTGAACCTATAAAGCTGAAATATTGAATTGTTTTGGTGGTGCCTACTTGTACAAGTGTTTATACGAAGGCAGTAAAAAACGTGGCCGTTTTGCTAGATTGTTTTTATTGTAACAAGTGCGTAAATTGTTAATGTAAATAAAGTAGTGTGTGTCTGTGTGTGTGTGTGTGTGTGCCTACCCCTTCTTCTCGTGCACCTTCACCTTCTCTCACTCCTCTGACAAGATGCGAGATGAAACCGAAAATTGAACTAGACAGATCGCTGCTCAGCCAGCAGAGAAGACAGCGCTTATTAGAGAGAGAGAGAGAGAGAGGAGAGAGAGGTACCTTTTACAGGTCCGCACAGCGCGGTGGTGCACACTGCACACTTTATAAGTTTATATACCATCATTAAGCGTGTGTAGAAAGGGTAGAAATATAACATGCATGTACACACTATATGCTGGCATCATTATTGAAGAAAGGTTGATAATTTTTTAATGATACGTTCCACCCTCTCTTAAAAATAAAACTCCTTTTGATAAAGTTAACGAATAACTGCCTACCCACATATCTAAATGCAGAAATACGAATGTAGGAAACTACCTGGTAAATATAGAGACATACAGTCATCATCATCGTCATTATCATCATCATCGTCACGATGGCGGTATAATGCAATGTGGAAGTTGATTAGATCAAGTCTCTAACCATCAACACACGGCACCTTTTACCGTCTGTAAACAATTAAACTGTCCTGGGCTGGGTTCCTTTTGTCCTCGAAAAAATAAAAAGTAAAATTGATTTTTTTTCTCTCCTTTTCTTATCTTTCTTGTATGTAGTCTTAATAAGAACTTTGCCTTGTTTTTCCCCCTAAATTGAACGGCCTGAAAAACCAAAAAATCAAGATGCACCATTTTATAGCCTTGCCATAAAAAAGAGAGACAGAGAATATCTTTCTTGTATGTACTCTTAATAAGAACTTTGCCTTGTTTTTCCCCCTAAATTGAACGGCCTGAAAAACCAAAAAATCAAGATGCACCATTTTATAGCCTTGCCATAAAAAAAGAGAGACAGAGAGGAACGTTTTCTTAATCCAACAATTATTATATTGCCTTTGTGAGTAGTATGCGATGTGCCGTGCCGTGTAGTATTTTAGTATTTATGTTTAAGTACATCCCAGCTTTTATGTAACTACTCGGCTAAAAGTGGTTTTTAGACGATTTACCATCGTTTTTAGGAAAGACATAATTACAACCTACTTGGACAACCCATTCATCATGAGGATCATCATCGTCATTAAATTCCATATTGATCCTCACGAAACTGTGTGCGGTACCATTTTGAGTGCTTCCACTCCACATGAGCATATGTACCCTCCTTTGCTTACCTTAATAACTAGGATGCGTCATTTGGAACCACTAATGGAATGGAATTTACTTTAAAATCCTCGCATAACTTAGTCTATTTCAGGCTAATCGCGGCATACGCTACACTCCTTCTTCTCTGTTGCCCTACAAAACGGGATGCGACGTCAACAACAGTGTCGTCATCAGTACAATAGGAAAATACACGTATAAGTGACACTATCAGTAATTTTCTGTAAATATTTGCTCTTTTCAAAGAGACCTTCATACGGATTACCTTTTAACTGTCGATATTTATCTTCATTTTTTGCAAGTCCAAATCTCATCTCTCTCTCTCTCTCCCGCTCTCGGAAAAGTGTAATCTGCATTTTTACCATCAGTATGCAAATCTGCCTGTGTACAAAAAAGGTGCTCACGGACAGGTGCCAAGAGATGAGTTTTGCATAAGAATGACAGTGACAACAGTCGCAAAAAAAGTCTGTAAATATCTTTGCTTAATCTACCCCAACAATCCCAGCGCAGTGCTCCAACTCCCGGTTCAGGTGACACACTATGCACAAGGTAAAGCGCTTTGAAGATGAAAACAGGCAGAGAAGAAGGCAAAGTCAAAACACTATAAAACGCACACGCACTCACGACAATTAAGATATTATAGCCAGAACGCAACTAATGATAGGTTGGGAAATGGCAGGGAGACAATAATAACACCACATTCATCAGAGTAGAAGAGTAGAAGACTAGGCGAAAAGGCCTGCGCTTGCAAATAGAAAATTAAGTACTTTATTGCCTGCCATTTACCAATGCGCACAAGGCGAAAAAATGAAAACTTTTGGCAGGTGACACAAGGTACAAAAGCACACATGCACACATACGTACCTATGCATAAGCCCATCATATCATTGTTGTGGTCATTGTCAATTTTTTACGAGTATCTGTCTATATATCTGTCTACTGACGCAAAAAAAAGAACTACAGTAAGTCACCCCGCGACTGGGGCTGGCAATAACGACAACGACAGCAACTGCGACGACGACCATGTTGATGATGCAGTGTGACGGTATCGCGAAAAAAGTCGCAAAAGAGTGCAACGCAAGTTGCCATTATTATAATTCGCCGTGTCATGCATAAATTGTGTTGGTGGTCACTGGTCAATCATTATTATGCATTTATTAGCAGTGATGTCATGTCATGAGCTTAAACAGTCATTCATTGTTACTTTTGCTCCCCACTACCACCACCACCACCATCATCTCCACCACCAATGCAAACTGCAATAAAAAGACGTTAACTGATCTCTTTTCTGCGCTGCACACATAATGTAGTCGCACACGCTATTATGAATATGATGATGATGACGATGATGCAGCCACAAACAAAAAAGCGCAGTCATTTTTACTTGGTGATGCACATCAACAACAAGTGATGTGTACTTGATTCAATCTGCCATTATATTATGGATCGTCGTCATATAATAATCATCCGTGCAACATTTTAGGGATATGTCGTAGTGAAACATGGTCCTTATTATTACCACTCACGGAAAACACACACAAGCCCCTACCTACATACTCCTGCTGTATGCTATAATAGCAATTTTTTCGACAGCCACCACCACCACCACCGGAATGGAATGGTGTCACCCTCCATATTTGTCTGACAATCGTGTTATTGCGGTGGTGGTTGGCTAAAGTGGACAGTAGACCGAGAGAGAGAGAGAGATTGCACAGAGAATGTTAGAGTGGCCAGTGTGTGTACATAACAAGTGGTCTGTGTGTACCACAGTCAATAAGGTTTAGTTGGCGTTAATGTAGGAACATGGACATCATCATTAACTCCACTTCGCATTGACTAGAGAGACACACGAGTAATAATAATGTGCGAAGGATGCTTACTGATGATGATGGTGATGATGATAATGACATGACTTACTTACTTTTTTTCTTCTTGAGTATCTCCCTGTCACACAAAAGTCCCAGAATAAGCGTAATATTTGCATGTAGACAATGTTTGATTGTTTGCTCAATTTTGGAGATCACTTTTGTGTGCCTACACGCGTGCTAATAATAATATTAGTATTACAAGCGCATATAATTGTGTAGATAGACAGACACACAGAGGTTACCACTACTGCGCGTCCATTGTACGGCGTACGGTTTTCTGCTCGTGTTTGCGGAGTAGAAAAATAAAGGAAACTAGAATTTCGACTTCTGCTGCTGCTGCTGCTGCTGTTTGCTACTACTACTCTTTGAAGGTCTCCAACCCAATTTTGTTTTGAAAATGCTAATATTTTTTGTACGTGGGTTCCCCTTTTATTTAATTCTCTTGATGCGGATTTGATTTACAAGATGGGAAGGACACGCTACACACATGAGTAATGATTGTTTGATTAGTGTGAAACAAAAATTGGTCCACTAAATGTTGCCATTCTTAATTTTACGAGTGGTGCAAACAATTAAACGTGCTGCATGACTTTACTAACAAAATAGGTAAAGGTTCTCCACCATATAGATAGATGCATTACGTCGTTTAAATGCCAGCTTTAAGATACTACTTATCTGCCAAGCTTGATAAAACTTACGAGGCACTTCCTATTATGCTTTTCGAGCTCATTTGCATTCTCGGCTCATCAAATATATGTGCAAGGGAACAAGCTCTCTTACACACTTTCCTTGTCAGATAGTTAAATACAATTGTTATTGCTGATTGTATTATAGTATAGAGAGAGTGTTTGCCTTAAACATGGTCCAATCGCGACCAGCAGAGAGCGGGACCGCGAGAGAGCAGTTTTCCTCCGAAACAGAAAATTAATCGCGGATTGTAAATTGCCTTTTTAAAAAGCCATTCTCTCCCAGTTTCTTCAATTATAATAACGACTATTACTTTCGGAGCTTCTTAGGGATGACGATGACACAGCAGAGAGAGAGAGAGGAGAGAGAGAGAGAGAGACGCGGTGTGTTCATGTCTTTTTACGCACTACCTAAAAGTACTTAAGACTCACCTTGACTTTTTCAGACCGGCTCTGCGACTGCATATACATTTTTGTACATTACATTACATTTGGTAAAAAAAAAATCTTTACTCTCTTTTTCTCTCCACCTAATAGAGAAGCAGATCAGGAAGAAGAAAACACTTTCAGGCTTTGGACAGTTAAGATTTTGAGAGAGAGAGAGAGAGAGACGACAACGAGAAACCTGATTCATTCAACTGAAAAAGTTCATACCTTGCGATTGTTCACTGGCGTCCTCTTTATATACCCACGACAATTCGGTGTGTATGCGTGTAGTAGAAGGGAACAATCAGCAAAAGAGAATTTACAATTTTTTCTTTGACTCTGTCAGTTTGGCAGTCTCACACTCACCATCATCCACGCCATCACCATCACAGCGTTAACGTTATTTGCATTTGCAACTTGCTGCCTATACAGATTTGCCGGTCCCCTCTGTATTTTTTCTCAGCTGCTGGTTTCTTCCCTGCCTAAATGGGGTGCTCCCCTGGCTTTTTTATTGACTGTTTTGTGTCTTGTATCGTCGTCGTCGTCATCATCGTCATTGCTGTAATGGAATTGCGACTGCTGCGCTATGCTTCTCGAGCCCCGGCAATAAGTAGTCGTAGGTATCATACCGGATTTTTAATATGCTGATCACTGCTGAAGAAGCTGCTGTTTTGTAGCTTGTTGATGTCGCTGATGATGAGGACGGTGATGTAATAAAACAAGGGTGCAATGCAATGTGCATCGCACATTTTCGCCATTTATCTTTATGAGAACTGTCCTGCGACTGTGTGTGTGTGTGTGTGTGTCTTCTTGGGAAGATACATATACAGATACCGGGTATAGTTTACCCAAGAAAACTGTTCCTCAGGAGAAGGACAGCGATGATGATAATGATTATCATGATGATGATCGTCGCCGCAGCAGCCAGGTTGGTTCTCTCCTCCTGTGTATGGCCTTTTTGTATCATTTTATCCCTGTTAAAATGCCTACATACCAAAAAAGCAGGGAGAGCGAGAAAAAAAGACGAAAGACTTGTTTGCTCAGTTTTGCCGGAGAAGAGGCGAAAGAGAATAAAAACGCTTTTTTATATGCAGTTACCACTACCATTTGCCATTTCCCTTGCCACCAGTACCATCACCACCAGCAGTCACTTCTCTACGACGATGATGATGATGATGATGACGACGACGACGACTTACTACTACTTACTACATACTACTACTGCCGTGTCATGTCATGCATAATGAATTTAATACTACTACTTCCCTATGTTCGCACAAAAAGAGTTTTTATGTTTATTATTTCGTACAACTTGTAGTTGTTTGTGTGGTGGTGTGGTAGTGGTAGTGGTGGTGGTAGTAGCACAATTTATTATTATGGGCATACCAGCGACTTTGTAAAATGCGGACACTTACATAATAATGCACAGGTATGTAAACAACGCATCATGTCGATGCTGCTGCTGCTGATGATGATGATGATGATGGCAATCAGAATTTTTTTTGACCAGCAACAGCAGCAACAAACGACAACAACACAACATTAGTAAACTTATTCTTAATAGTCTTAATAGCTTTCGATGTACACATGATTTACTTATTACCACTTATCTCTCTCTCTCTCTCTCTCTCTCTCAGAAGGAATCGTTTGTATCTGTATATCTCCTCGTCATTATCATCTTATTACGCAACCAAATAAATGCGTAAGATTTGGGGAGGAAAGGAAGAAGGAAAAATGTTGAAGGTTCTCGCCTAGCATTCCTCGTCTTATGTTGCTCACTTCCATACATATTGTGTGTGTGTGTGTGTGTGTGTGTGTGCAAGTTCATGACCACTCGCTCACCTTCTACTAATCTCTTCAGTGAAAAAACGACAAGTTGCTGCAGAAAATGATCTGTGTAGCTGGCAAAGTGGATTTGACTGGTAGACACACATTACTACACTGGCCACTTATTTCCATGCGATATATGGACAGATGGATGAAATGAGGGAGAGAGAGAGAGATGAAGTGACTGTGGACGACTTGATATACCCAGCAACTTTGGCATTTTACTTGTATTTTCCTCTTTTGTTATATAAACAACTCTCACAATCAGCGAGAGGGATTGGAAAAAGATGAAAACGAAGACAAATGCATCAATCTTGATGAACGGCACAGTAGTAACTGGTAGTGGAGGATTTTTAGGTGTGTACGTAGCTGCAACACATATTATTATTATCATCATCGTGCGCAGTGCAGCATAAAGTTACATTTTTAATTTATGTAACACGCATGTTCTTTTTACCATGTAGGCAGGCATCTTCTCTGTGCAATTTTAATAACAGGAAAAAAAGTTTTTTCTCGTGATTTCTTGTGTAAAATGAATTTTTTCCCCTGAAGTACAAGGAGTCAAGCCAGTTATATCGGTGTCGCTGGGATGTTACTGTTGACTGTGCTGCAAAAATTGCATTTGTTTTTGGATTTTATGTCAGGTAAATGGTGATGGTAATGGTAATTTTTTTACTGTGCATTTTGCTGAGAGAGAGAGAGAGACGATTTCAGTAATTATTGTTATTTTGTTATTGTTACAGGTGTGATAGTAGAGGTATAGTGTGGGATTGTTGATGTGTATAAACATGTATATGCAAAATAATGATAAAAATGATGATAAGTTTTCAAATCGCTTCACTTTTGACATGAATGCAATGTATCAGCAGTTTTTTTAAAAGNAGTTTTTTTAAAAGAAAAAAACCTAAACTTGTTCAATCAATAGACATTCAAGTTTGTACATCAAAGAGAGAGAGAGAGATGCCCTGTATTGTTGTTGTTGTGATGTTTTAACAATATATTGCTGAAAGGGAAAATTACATCAGAGCGTCAGATAGTACGAATTGAGAAAACTGGAAAATATATGTTTTCTCGTTGAAACCTTTTATATTTGTATTCCTTCTGGCTTTTTTCTCATGTTCACCTTTGACGGTCCGGTGACGGGGGAGGGGAGCCAGTCAAGTCATTGCACTAATAACGACGCCACACAGACTTCATCTAATTTTAATGCCAAAGGAATATTTAATTTGATGAGCAGTCAAACTTGCAAAAATACATGCAAGCTCACTCCAGAGTGCAAATTAAAACGGTGTAGATAAATACACCTGGCGAATGCAACCATTTTTACACTGATTTCAACCTTTTGGCACCAAATTTCCCCGAACTTGCGTAATCCATCATGACCATCATCATTACTAGGAGAGAAAATGATACACTAAATCACTGCCGTTTTGGCAGCTGGCATAAATTTAACATGTTTACAAAAATTAAAGTGAGTGATAAAGAAAATGCATATATACACTTATTATTATTATTACTCAAGTTCCATTATCTTTACTACCATTTCACCATTATCTCTGACCTCGTCCCCTGGCATTTGTCTCTCATATTCGGTTCGCCTTAAATTTAAAACAAACAACACAAAAAAACGGCATAAAGTTTTGATGTAATAAACATGTTAGTCTACAAAATCGCCAAAATCCATTATTTGATCTACCTACATATAAACCTGGCATGTACTACATCCCTCTACATACACAAACACACACACACACACTCTTGCGCACGTACTGGCTTGCACGTACAAGATTTAATATGTAACCTTATTTTTTCGGAGAAAGAGATGAACTGCACATACACACAGTAATTACAATTTATGCAACAATAATACCTCCGTATTTACTTTTTTCAACAAAAAAAATGAAACCACATTCTTATGCCGCATTAAGTAAGTAAGGTACACACATTATGATTATCATGATTATCATTTACTGTACTCTTGAATTTCTACCTACTTTTTTATGCGTCTAGAGAGAGAGAGAGAGAAACCATTCTGAGACGTTATCACGCTTGCATTCTCCCCTGTCCCATCTAATTCCCCACAACTTGTCAAGGATCCCGAAAAAAGTAGAGGATTATTTGAGTAATATTCATATAATTGACAAGGGGAATAAGTGTAGTAGCCGGGACTATGGCGCATTGTATTATATGATAAAAAAAATATTGATTGCAGTTTGACTGACGAGGGATTACATTCATCGATTTTAATCAAACAGGTGGTTCATGTATCAAATGTTGCTGCAGGTTCAGATTTTTTTACCCCCAACCCCCTCTCTGTCTCCCTTTTTCTCTCGGCTGCTCTTGGCTTTAACTTTGGCGTTTTTTTTGGCTCCATGTAATTCGTCTCATGTTTGCTGATGTGTTGTTGTGATTACCTTTTACAAACGTACTATTGATGGAGCTCTGTGGTAAGAAGGACAAGGAAGAAGTTGTGTGAGTAGTACAGTCAATGCAGTCGCAAGGACTATAAAAGACGAAATCGACAGAAGAGAGTAGTAGTCAAAGGTAAACTACTTTTCTCTGCACTGCAAAGCACAAATACACACACATACACACACACTTGCTTTTTTACACCCATCCATCAAGCATCATTAAACCATCTTTAATATACATATTTTTTAAATATTGTCTACGTACATAATACACTGACTGACTGATTCGTGCAGAAAGTACTACTGAGAGACAGAGAAAAAGCGAAGAGAGGGAGAGAAAAAAAAATGCTGAAACTTGATTCTCCTGTTTTCTGACAGAGTTGCTCTTTGTTGCAGTCTTCTTGTTGTTCTTTTTCTATTATGTGGTGTCTGTCAAAAGGAATCCTTTTTGCCTGTGCGTTCTTATTGTTCGGTTTTTGCTGTGGTGATGATTATGATGCTGTTGCGCCGTCTTGGTCCTCCTCGTCGTCGTCGACAGCAAATCCAATTCTTCGTGATTCGTAATACATTAAAATATAATCAACAAAACGTACATTATAATCGTCAATAAACTGTCCCGATTCTTCCAGCAACGCAGCAAGAGTTTACGCCGGTCAGAAAGAAGAGGGGGGAGGGGGGTAGCGAGACCGAGAGTCGAGTTATGCAACAACCCCATTACAAAGTCGTTTTCTAGATTGATCTTTCCATTTTTTTAAACTGGATTCCGTTTCGGTACGCAAACCAGTAAACAACACCGCAGTAGCGCGACGATGCTGATGATATAATAGAAAAAAATTTTATATGCAAGCACGTCTCTATCTCTCGCTTTCCGTGTGCATGTCTGCGCCACATTTATATTTCATCATTGGAAATTGGACTCAGAGAACCGCACCGAAAAAACATGCATAATATTATTATATTTATTCGTAATCGGTAATAGTAATCATGAGTATCCCAAAATCGCTATCATCGCCAAAAAGGAAAATTGTGATTACGTTGAATGCACAGAGAGTTTTCTATTGAAATGGAGAGTAGTTCGGGGAGAAACTTGTACGGGAAAGACAAAAAAACAATTTGAAATGCAGGACAGGAACGGATGTTGTTGTGGTGTTGCTATTGATAAAGCTGGTTTGGTTTAGTTTAGTTGATCATGATCATCATCATCGTCACCGTCGTCATCTTCATAATCGCCATCAAGATAGTGCAGCAGCAGTACACCCAGTATGAAAATGCTGAGATAAAAAAAAGTATTAACATGGAACTTGCATGCTGATGCATACCCAATATTATACGGACGTGGCTGCCTGCACATATCACATTCTGATATTTAACGAGATATTCTCACAAAAAAGTTGAAGTACATGGGCAAATGTACATTACAAGTAAAACAGGATGCACTACACTTTTTTCAGCGATTATATAATCTCAATAACATATGGTGTGCCTTGATATGGGCTCTCTTCTGTTTTGTCTGTCTGCTAAAGGTTGATGATGATTACGAATAGGGATGGCAGTGATGATGATGATGATGATGATGGAAAATATTGATAGGAACAAGTACTACCACCACCGACGTAATTGAAGCGTGCGTGGTGGTGGTTATAGAGGAGAGAAGTGGTAGTAGTATCAGGATTGGAGTTGATGGTCGATAGTTGATGATAGTGGGCATATTTACATTAGTTGATAGGTGATATGCTCTATGTACACACAAGTGAAAGGAAGGGTGTAACCGGCTTTTGGCTGGTTGGGCTATTATGGAACATGGACTTATTTTTGGCTGATTACTACACGCCTTTTGTTTTTAATTCAATGATTTTGGGAATTGGGTGGGAAGGCTTTTGAAAAGTAGAATGAAACAGAGAGGAAAACAATTTTGATGGCGTGCACAAACAAATATGCGAGCATAAAAAATTATTTTTGGTGTCCAGAGAGCAAAGTGGACGAGGGGACCCACACAATAATTATTATGTAT
Organism: Callyntrura sp. NNG-2020; assembly: GCA_027744055.1. NCBI lineage: Eukaryota > Metazoa > Arthropoda > Collembola > Entomobryomorpha > Paronellidae > Callyntrura > Callyntrura sp. NNG-2020. Next base: position 11,778 of record JAHZNE010000713.1, read on the forward strand.
GAGAAGGGGTCGCTTTTTGTAAAGAAGTTAAATTAGTATAAATCATGGGGTAATTGATATTTAGTATAAAAAATGTAATTGTGTAGTTCTAATGAAAGGAAAAGGTACTTTTTGTTCATTTTTTCCGGGTATAAATATTAATAAGTAAATTTTTTCTTTTCATTTCCAGCTTATTTCCAAACTCGCTGTGGTAATATTCACAGCGCTCGACCACGGGTTGCAAGATGAAGAGGAACGTCACCTAAGTCCTGATCTGGTGGCGCTTTTGGACGCAATGGCAGCGGCAGGTTAGTGTTTTTTTCTTCTTCTTTGGCTTCTTGAATGCTATCAGGATTACGACATACTACGGCAAATTTGCATATATTATTACTAAAGTTCCAATTAATATGTTGCTAAAATGCCCAAAATATGTATGTATTTATGTTCTTTAAAATGCCAAAATATTTGGTTAAATATGTGGCAATAAATAATACATTTGACTAAATATGTCGTTACAAACGTAATACTTGACTATGTAGTTTTAAATAAAACATTGACTAAATATGTGGTTACGTCCGATATGTTGTTGACATTCTGTAACTG
>JAHZNE010000714.1:0-56038 GCA_027744055.1 Callyntrura sp. NNG-2020
TTTTGAGTATTGACTGTCAATTGGGCGTCAGTTTACACTGTTACGTAATGGAAAAACAATCAAGTCAGTACTCTTTGTAGTACCTCTCAAAATGACATAATTTTATTTTTTTATTGTTAATGAATCATATAATTAGGAATCTGCGTCGTTTAATTACCTTTGGTGCGACAATCAGGACATTCGGGGATTTTTGTTAGCTTATGTTTATAATTTTCACTGGTTGATTACTGTTACATATTTGTTAAGGGTCCTTAAAATACTATTATGTAGTCGACTTTTTGTGACACATTATATATAATATTACGTACGACATAATATATTACTGTGTTGTAGTTTTGTATATACTAACATGCAGGTAAGTATATTCAAACAATAGGGAATAATAACCTAATACGTCCATTCTCTCAGTCATTCATAATGGTATTTTGAAGTGTTACACGTAAGCACAAAACCATTGTTGTCCACATTTAAACAAACCGATTCACAATCAAAACTTTCTATCAGAAGTTAGTAAGTTCGTTTACCACAAAGCTGTTTTGGAAGTAACTACAAATTGCTTTAAATTCTATCGCCCATAGTTTAAGTTTCAAAAAAACTGTTTCATTAACATAACAAAAAGTTTACAAGCAATATTCGACTACACGCTAAAAACTGTTCGAAACTTATTGCCTTTTGCATTATATTCTGCTGAAGTGATGCGCGGAATACTAGAAAATTAGCTGACAAAACTTTTATTGTCAAACAATTGATTGCAATTGCAATGCATTACATATAAAACTTAATCCAAGCTTCATTTTAATTGGCATATAGTTATTATTGCAGCATTTACCTAAGGTTCATCGTAAACATTACTTTTATTTTTTTTAAATACTTTAAGCTATTCTTTGGGATATTACGATAAAACCGTCTTTTCTTTTCATTTACTTTACAACTATGTATATACGAACCTAAATAAATCTAATCGACACGAAATTATCAAGCACTTGCTTCATCCCAACCGTCACTATCATATTCGCTTTCAGCTGACTCACTGTCACTGTCGGACATTTCAACGGCTACACGACGAGCCAATATAGATGCTACGTCACAATACGTAGATCCAGTTTTATCTTCTTTACATCGTTCCTCCTTTTTATCAACTTTCCGTAATTCAATACCTGCAAACGATTTTGAAACGTATTAATGATTAAATTTTTACGACACTTCTTCAGTCTTGACATTCATTTACATTAATTTCATACCATCTCTAATAGCTTTGAGCAATTCTGAACGTCCGTCCCGAGCTGGTGCTGGAGCATTCTTTTTCTCAGCCTTCACTATATTACCATTGCTAACTACGGGTGGTGGTGGTGCGGTCATTTGTGGTGGAGGTGGTGGCGGAGGAGCCGACGCTTCCGGCGGAGGAGGTGGGGGCGATGGTGGAAGCTGGTCTTCCGGCATCATTGGCGCCCTAAGTGAATGATTTTGCTCCTGATCAGGGGTTGGAGGAGGTGGAGGTAATGGCTCATCCGTTTCGTCTTCAACAGGAGGTGGTGGTGGGGGTGGCATAATGGAACTCCTGTCATAACTAGAAATTCCTTGGTTTCCATTGTAATGATTATGGCCGTTTGGTTGTGACTGAGATTCAAGGTCTGTTGGCGGTGGAGGAGGTGGTGGTAATGTATCCCTGGAGTTGATTCCCCGCATCGATCTAGTCGGAGTTCCCGAATGAGAACTTGGCGGAGTTCTAAACGAGAAAAAACAACACATGAGTAATATTTAACTAATGTCTATAAAAGACATTCGTTTTTTATCCTCTACAACTGGTGCCCACTTTTGTTGAGCTATTCCATTTACAAATTTGCAAATTTGTGTTACTTGACTGCCTTCACATACACGTTATTTTAATTTGCTAGAATAGAAACCCTTACCACACATCCTGAGAATGGTTCACTTGCATTTTGCAAGTTGTAATATGACCATGACCGAACTATTTTTGATAAATGATATTTTCAACGACAAATATATAAATTGTTCAATATTTAAAATTATTTCAATTCTTGAAGGGACTACTAAAATATGGTATTAATACAAAACGAAACCTGCAATACATGTTTGAATAAAAAGATATGAACGTTCTTTAAATTTTTTAACTTTAAACGTAAAAAGTAATAATACAAGAAATGTTATGGAATTTTAAGAGGTTATACTGTCTACATAACGTAAGGTATCATGGATAAGGTCAGCTAATATATGACATTCACTACTTTACTTTTACATTTTGTCTTCTGTGAATTCTCGTTTTAATGAGGTTTAGGTTTTTATATCGACAACTGAGTTGTTAAGCCTTAATGTAGAGAGATCAAGCGAGATAACATACTTAAATACCTGCAAGCATGAATATGTGTAAATGCATACACGAACTTAAAACACACTGAAGCAACATAGGTTTTATCAAGACACTTTACCCATTGTAACCCGGTGGTGGCGCAGGTGGTGGCTGTGACGGTCTAAACCCGTAACCGTTGGATAAATTGTTGGGTGTCAATGCTCCAGCAGGTGTACCTCTTGGAGTCGACGAGTTCGATACAATGCCAAGTGAACTTCTCGAATTTGAATAAGTATTGAGACTGGTGGTGCTGCAATCAGAATAAGCTGGAGGTGGGGTGCCGTGTGAGTAGTATCGCTGGTTGAGAGACTGACCCTGCTGAGCGGAGCTATAATAAGCGTCATGCTCGTATTGGCTCTGACTATGCGTACGATTCAGGTGATGATGGTTCATGTGGAACCTAATTGCGACAAGGACACAAACAGTCAGGCAAAGTCTCGAACAAAATACAACTGTAACAAACTCAGACTACATAACAGCGAACTAACAAAACATTCAAAGCTGAAGGAAATTGAATTTGCATTTTCATTATGTAACAAAAGCTAATCTTGATGGTTTTACTCATACTAAATAGGATATAGCTACATGGTACAAATTGAAATAAGAAACCCAATGTTACCACAACTGTGAGCCGTACGTCCAACCGTGGAATAGTATTAATGCTTGCAGTTTCATGAAAAATGAATATATGTACTGGCATGTGTTTAGTAATCAAAGTGACTAACCTGAAGTCTCCTCTTGGCGGAGGATCTCCAATATTTCCATTTCCATATGGCGAATCATTGTATATGGGACTTGGAAGTCCTTTTGTCTCGATGTCAATACTACTAGGTCGTGCAACAACATTTTGTCTTTGTTGTTGCATCAATGAGTTAGCGTCCGGCGGTAGGAGCACTACACCATCGGGAAGTTCTGGCACAGCCTGGTTAAGCATTAATATTTTATTATTAATATTATAAATTATACTTCACTGACTACTTCAAGTAAACTGAGTAAACGTACGTTTGCGGGTCTGGAAAACTCGGGACCTGACATAATATGTTCTCCATGTTCTAACACAATGTGTTTTTGACGTTCCCTTGTATTGTGGGGCTGTCTCACCCGTTTTTTGTGCCTTTGACCTCCCTCATGCTTTGGCTTGTGAGGCTAAAAACATTTTAAAGCTTTAAGTTACATTTCCATCAGTCATAATTCTGCAAGCGAGATGCAGGCGCCACTTAGACGAACACACTATGCAAAACTTGCCTCTTGCTGTTCCATGGATTGATGCTTAAGCAAAGATAAAGATAAGACAGAAAATGGTTTAAACAGAGGATTATAGTAGAGATGAGTAGAAACGGGACGAACAGAAGAAAAATAAACTCAATACGATACTTCCGTTGTTTGATGTTAAGCGCAAATACAATAATACCTTTTTCACTACTTTTTCCGTATCTTTCAGCATTTCTTGTCTCCACAAGTCAAAGAAGTAACTAGGATCCGTGTAAAATTTTAAACCATCTTTTCCATCGTCTCGGTATACATTTAGTTTATCTAGAGGTGGGGGTTTATCGCAGTTGTGGTACGTTTTATTCATTGCAGGTGGTAAAGAATGACGAGATACTACTTGTTGGTCGAATGACATTGAGCTCTGGAATGGTTTTGTGTTCAACGACTCTTGCATCGAGGCTGAAAATAGAATGAAACGTTTGTTTAATTATAAACAACAGTGAAACTAAATAGAAAGCAAGATTTTGTTTAAGGTATAGTTGTGTATTAAATAGTTCTTGTTTGGTGTCTTACATTCTTCCTGTGCCCCATCCAACTGAACCACTTTTACAGCAAGTCGATCTATTCTTGCTTGTAGGTTATTGGCACGATTAGCTATCTCTGAACCGACTTGGATCAGATCGGTAAATAATTCTTCAGCATGATGACTTAGCCTACAAAATATATTACATATTAATATTCTGCAGAAAATATTTAATGATGTCAGATGTAGTTCTTTCCTCTCTATTACTGTCTATTATTACTTACGAGCTCAACTGAAGAATTACGTTGGATAACGTTCCATTCGCTGTTGCTTCTAAGTCGTTTGGTACACGAACACGTTCAGGTAACACGCCTCTTGACACGTGCGACGGCTCTACCCTTCTTAGTGGAAGCGGCATTTTAACGTTGTGGTTTAATTTTTATAATACCTTTTGAGTGGCCGTTACGGCCCTGCTACACCTCAATATTTTACGAGTATAACAAAACGCTGCGTTATGGCTCCAAAATTCTCCTGTCAACTGCAAGATACAAAAACAAACTTTTGAAAAAGCACCTAAAAGGACCGACACATTTTTTATTTTACTATTTATTTCCAAATAATTATACAAGGAAAAGCCAATTTTTATGCTGGATCACATTATTAAATAAAAATCCAGACGCAACGACAAATGAGGACATCCTAAAACAATATTAACTTACGCAGCTTACGCAAACCCCTTCTTAAAATTTCGAAATGCCTTATATCAATGTAAAATTAGTATTGCTATTGCGTAATCAACTGGTAGTACACACAGAGGTGACAGGTGAGGTGATGTACGTATCAACGTAGAGTAAGTATGGTACTAATGGTGCATGCATATAGCATGTTTTTCCCACTTGGACATGTGTATAGAATAGTTTTACTATTTACACTGGATACTAGTCATTTGGGTGAATAGTTTTTACACTTCTACCTGTATTGAATTTCTTAAATAGCTTTATGTATGACAGATAAAAATGATAAATGGCAAATGTTCGTGACAGCTAACGAAAACAATTCAATGAGATAATATTCACTTATTTACAGGTTATCACTAATTAAAAATTAAAATACACCGTTGAAACTGTCGTAGCAGTATACAAAACAAAAACAAAATTTAACGTCGTTTTAGGTATACTTCATTTGGGAACGGGGTAAAATATTCTTTTGAATTTAATTATTGTATTTATAAGTTATAAGGACTTATGATGATGATACCAACAAAAAACAAAATTTAACGCCGTTTTAGGTATACTTCATTTGGGAACGGGGTAAAATATTCTTTTGAATTTAATTATTGTATTTATAAGTTATAAGGACTTATGATGATGATACCAACAAGATGACAATGATGATGATGCAGATACAACAATGCATGTCTGTTTATATGTAAATCACCAACATCATGATTATGACAACTTCCTAGCAGAAAGAATTAAAAACAGGACGTTCCTCAATAATTCCAATTCCAACTCATTAACTCTCGCTGTATTATTGACGACTTCCTTCCCCAAACATGCCATACATCAAACCAGTTTGCATGTCCAAAATAGTCCAAATGAGTCGGCTGGTAATTGTACCAAAATATCCTCTGTTCAAAGCGCCTAGTCTTTTCACCTAAATTGTATATATTGTTAACAAGACCGTTTTCATGTAAGTAACCGAAATCCACTGGTAATTCTTGGAACTGTAGTACCTAGGTGCAGTTAGCCGGATTTTTACGTGGTAAAATCATTTATTCGAGATCAAAAGTTTTAAAAGTACACATATTGATCACCCGTGTTTTGTATCCTGTCAGATTAAAATGTAATGACTAACTAACTATGATGTTCTTTACGTATGCAAAATAGCTTTACCACTTGTACTGTTAAAGATGCTAGTGACAATTTCCGTTTTCAATTTTACTTCCCTTTCCCCTTTCAATATTCTTTTTTATCCCATAAAGCCTCAACGTCTTAACGCCACGCCTATTAGTGAAGTCACTAGTCAATGTCAATATTCAACATACGTGGCCGTAATCAATAATATACTCTTTCACTTAATTGTAATAGAACCCACATAGTTTAATAAAATATCTAGCTTTATTGTTGTCATTACGTCCAAGTACTTGGATCGTTGGAAAATGGCACTGATGCAAATTGCCTATTAATGATGCCACCCACCCACTCACCGCCAATCTATTTTTTATCTTCCACAACCCTTCAGTCATGTCCTTGAGTTACAATGCAACAATCATTCTAATGAACAGTTACAGATACCTCAAAATTAAACCAAGTGCATGTGAAGTTACCGGCCACAGATAAAATGCATTTAAAAAGTTTTTATCTGGAATTTGACTGACGATGTTGAAAATTATTTTTGTTCAACTAAATAACTTTGTTTAAAAATTTACCGAAATGTCTAAATTTTGCCTACCTAATTGGTTTAGGACATCTAAAAAGCAGTTTTCACGGAGTCAATTTTTACGACGGAAGTAACCGAGATAATATATGTGACACGGTATGCACTAGCAACAATTGCATTGACTCACGCTAGCCGTTACACGATGACTCCATAAAATGCACACACTTTGTCGGTTAAATTAAAACTGACAAAAACTTGATCTTTCATTCGAGGCAAGTCTACTTACTCAGCCATTTCTTTCTAATCCGCGTCTATTAGTTTCACTTTAATAGTAAAAATTAATTGCCGCGCACGCACACGCCTTCCTTCCTTAATCACCACACGCATAGGTACTTCACGTTAGAATAATCGCCATTCTGTTGTTACTCAAAACTCAAATCCTTCCAAGTAGGTGTAACTTACAAATATAATTACACATAATTTAGTTGTTGTAATTAACAGGTTCACCAAGTTGATTTTGCAGAATACAAATTACTTTTTTCAACACTCTATAAACTGTACACTACCTTTTGTAATTCAAGTGCATTTAGCATTTAATCAACAGTTTAATAATTTTCAGCAGATAAACGCATGACCATGCATAAAAGAGGTTTTTTACGTGATCGATAAACGTAACCCTTACTTTTAACGCTAATACGATAAAGGTGATAAGGTAATAGGCAATAGTAGATTATTTTTCTAAAGACATTTCTGCTCCCAGCATTTTTATGACCACTTACTTATGTATTTCTTAACCAATCTTCCATTCGACTCTTATGTGGTTTCATTGTTAATTATCATTATTGTACACGGTGAATAGAACAGACTCGTTTACATTCACGACACACAACAATATAAATATCACCTACAACTAACTTACGGTTGTTTGTCTAGAGCGAATAATAAAGCAAGACCGAACTAACTGCTGCGTATATATGTATGTATTTCTATGTATGTGTTGTACGAGTACGTAACTTTATTATTATTATTATTATTATTATTATTATTATTATTATTATTACCTTCACTTCATCTCACTTTGCAGGAGATCTATTCATTTAGGTACATTATTGCTCACTCACAGTAAGTAAAGCCCTTTCGTCTTCTCTGGTGAGTTTTTGCTGACTTTTTTCTTTAACGAAAAAATATACATTACAACTGCTATATCTTGCTCTGTCAGCAAATATCTGTTAGGATATCTTTACTGTTTCAAGCTTATTTTCTTGAGTCAGGCTCTACCTGAATGAAAAAGACAAGCATCTCATTTACGTCTTTCCTCTCAGCTACAACACCTCTGAAGGAGCGCACACAACAGATTTAAGTCTCACGTAAAAAAAACTTTCTACACTGAACTCTCCACACACGACACACACACACACATCACCACGAAATACACAGTCTTTTACACAGAGAAGTGCATACGAGCTCTACAATAGACGAAAGAGCCGCAATATTTTTTTTTCAGATCACAGGCAAAAAGAGCCACACCGAAAAGTTGAAAGTTATTATATACAACAACGGAGAATTTAACAGAATAGGTATATATGTTGCTTATATACAGACGGAGAGGGGCTGAGAGAATTTAGGTTTAACGTTATATGTTGTGTGAAGAAGAAATATACGCTGCACAGCATGCACAAAACTTACTTCAACATACATTCATAATCCATACTTCATTTATTTATTTTATCAAGGCGTTGGTGATGGTGCGGTAAGGAAAAAATTAGCTGGTTTATGTGTAATGTATCGTCTCTCGGATGTTGTTGGATGTGTGTGTATGTGAGCGAGCATGCAGCAGGCCATAGAGTGTAACCAGTCAGATAATAACAACGATACATGTTTTGTACCCTTGAGTAAAGGCTAATAATGATAATATTGCTTTTTAGCTCTGTCATATGCATTCCTCCTTCTATAAACTGCGACTAGTGCTATAGGAGGTACAAGATTTCTTGGTAATAAAACTAACTTAAATATTGTGGCAGGAGGATATAATACATATAGGGAGTCGGGCTGGGACGAGGATGTAAAGTTGTGTTATTGTTTGCAAGCATAACATTGGATTGGAGTTTACATATACTAAAGTTGAATTTGGTTTACGGGTGTCTCTCTGTAAAAACTTGTCATGTTGTACGTGCTATGTTTATGCTATTATGTCATTGCCACTGCTTACGGTATCTGGTAAGTAGTAAGTGTAGTCGTCGACGACTATGCATGGTTGCAAGGAAGATGGTAAGTTGATGTTCGCTTGGGAAGCAGAAGTGAGTGGCGATTTGTGCTGGTATTCGTGTTTTTGTAGAGAAGTGTCATGACATGAAACAATTGATGATGCTGCTACTTGTAGCTAGTTAAAGCGCAAAGAGAAAATTATTTAAAGACTTCACACTGCCATCACTGCGGCGTAAGAAAGAGGATTTATTGCAGTTTCACACTTATCATAACTTTTAACCAATGCAAACGATCCAGTTTTACAATTAAAAAGCTGCTTTGTCCGCCGCAGCGTATGTACGTGTTAATTTATGCATGATGTCAAGCGTAAGCGTCAAGGCAGCTTTGCAAGCTTGACCCAACAGGCAAACGGAGGTAAAGTGAATGTGGCTAAACAAGCCATTTAATATTCTCTCTGGCGCTGCCATTTTTGTTGGGTTACAATGTATATGTATGATTTTTACGATTATGATTCATGAATTCATGATTTATCATGATGGTGTGGTGTAAGCGTAGAATATGGTGGCTGATTAGGGATTCTGTTTGGATAGATGAAAATGCATTCGCTCGCTCCAAAATAGATATATGACGATGACAAAATATTGAAGCTATTCCATGAAAAGTAGTTTAAATCAAGAATTTAGTAAGACCGACGTCATTTGTGTATCAGAATGGGAATTGGCTGTATGGCTGGATTTGCTTCAATGGAAGACCTTGGCTTGTTGGCCGCTGCTGATGGCCTGGCTAATCTTTTTTTTTCGTAAAATTTGGCACTGGAGTAGAAATGAACACATCAGTAAAGTTTAATTTTTTGTTATATTCACCTCATATAATATATTTCGTCATGGGTTAGCTACTTAGAGATAGTGTAGATTACGATTAAGCGATGCTTTACGATGTACGTATTTCAGCCTTATAGTTTCTTTACCTGTGGGGATGTTAAGTTTTTTTGTTTCTTCTCATAGAAGATTTACACTAGCTATACGAACTTATATAATGGGGCATGCATAAAACGGAAAAATAAATTTCAAGAATAAGTAGGCGATATTTTATTTATTTATGTGCGTAAAATATTTTCGTATAAACATGATTGTACGCTGTGATACGTCAACCATGCGAAAAACCATGAATTTAAATTGCAACGCCACTTTTTATTGCTGCTGTTTCGAAACCTATGCAGCGTAAAAACAACATGCTATTTTCTGCATAAAACTACGAAAGTAAAATTACTGCATCAAAATAATGCACTGACTAAACACCCACCCACGCATAATACATTTGTATTTTAATTTAATTAACTTAAGCATTAGCGCTTTAAAGATAACTGACAGCAGGACTATAGGCTGAGTCAACTACTCCTGTCAGCCGAATGTTGGGTTGCAATTTGCAATTTATTTCTGTATCAGAAACACTAGAGATCTTTGATTGTCCGTCTGTCTTCTTGATTCGCTGCTGCGAGCTTCGTCATCGGTTCATACTGTTACACTTATACTTTTGTCCTTGTAAAGCGGTGATTCATCATTATAATAAGAACAAAGGAAGTTTCGTCACGCTTTAACAAGAAATTGCTCAACCCTTGATCCCACATTAATAGTAAACGTGAGTAAATACATATCCACATATGTACATAGCGAATAACGATTAACGATATATATTGCATCTGTCAACTTGAGGTACTCAATTGCTCATATGTCTAATAAGAAATTAATGTATGATATGGTGTGTTATGCCATTATATATATTTCCAAAAATTGGTAGGTTATTTATATCAACTAAATATCGGGAATCCTAGGGGTAACGACAGACATGTAATATGAAGTAGTTGATTTGGCATATGTAAAAGACAAATAAATCTATGTTTAGCATAAGGGTTTGTATTTTCATACTGAATGTAAATACATACACATTATTAATATTTGAAAATTGGTTTAATCAGTTACGATTACCAGCTGCGTCTGCCTGATCGTGTTTAGTAGCCAGAGTCTGACAAATTGTAGACATTGTATCTTATTTTAACGATTTGTAAAAATACTCAACTTGCGTGGAGTTTACTAGAGGATGAATAAGAACGGTTACGGTATTGCATAACCACAAGCTGCTAGCTGCTATTATTATCATCATTAATGCTATCACTCGTTTGAGGAGTGTTATGAGTTTTTATGCGTAAATGGAAGTCAATGTTCTGTAAAAAAATACTTTAGAATTAATCATGCTTTTCATTTGAATTCAAATGTGGTTGAACACAACAACTACTTTTGCAGCGTAAATGGCTGAAAACATTCAAAGGGGTTTTTTGGAGGCGATACAAGGAAATAAAGATCAAAGGAAATAAACCCCTTTTCAAAACCAGGAATTTTATTATACTTTTATCAACATCTTATAAGAAATACACTAATAACTTGTAGGTAATGTATTTATTTTATTATATTTTATTTACAAATTAAATTTTTGTGTTGCCGTAAAGTACAATTATGATTTGGTATAGCATCATGATGTAGTACCTTCAAAATTGTTATTTTTGAACTCTTTTCAACTTGTTGAAAAAGAGCTTTCAAGATTATCGGTGAAAGGAACTATTTATATGTTTATTATTATTGGTTTCGAAAACAATAATTAATATTAATATAATAATGTGGGTATTTATGAAATCAAGGTATGTCTACAATCTACCAGTTACTTCTCAATATCTCAAATTGTATAATTCTATCTATTGCTTTCACTAAGTTGCTTTACACATTACACATAGGTTTTAGGCCGACAATCCTACTTTCATAATCACTTACCATCTGGAACAATTTTTTATTCGTCCAGAGTAGTAGCGATTGTTAAACTCTAAATAATATGCCATTTAATAAAAAACGACTCGACAAATGTAGAGAATAATGAATTGAAATGAGCAAACTTCCTGGAACAACACGAGGCCTTTCTAACATCCAAACCTTGAGCTTGTAACAAACAACTGTAACCGTATTCTCTTCTTTATATATATTTATATATATTAGCATGTAATTAATATTAAAGTTTATTTCGGCAAAATGTACATTTTAGGTAATTGCTACCAATACTGAAAGATTCAATTTTCATATTTGATCACGACTCTATTTTTCTTGGTTTGGAAAAACTGAGTAGCGCTTACACGGTAATATATATTATTAGATACCATTGACAAATTATTATTTTTTTCAGCAAATTTTGTCTTAACCTAGAAAAAAAGAAGGCTACTAAAATCTGAAGAATGTTTGTTTTTTTTTTCTCTCTCTCAAAAACGTTAATATTTTTTATAAAGTCGAAACGTTGTTTGTCGGATGGATAATTTTGGTTTTGTTCCACTTGGTACTATTTAGAGTACACCTACCTCTTTTTTACCTGCAAGGGTGACGCGGCTACTTAAAAGAATTAGTATTTATAACCATTTTTTTTTCAAAAAGTATGTACAATATCTCTAGAGACTATTAGAATATTTCTATGTATCTTGTTGTTACTAATGTTTTAAAGCTTGAAAACGGTGACTGCACTATTATCTACGAGTTTTTAAAGTAGAGAAACTATTTTAAGGGCTTCTTTGACCGGTTTTGGTTATTAAAAATGAGTCCAATCTAATGTCTTTTCTTCTTTTTAAGCTACAAGTATATATTATAGCAAGCAATCCCAATATTCTGTTGACATTCCCTTTGGAACTACATAAACTGATAAATCCTATATAAGTGGTTTTTTATATTTTCGGACACATTGGCTTATATTTTTGGGTCAGTGTTTTAGGACACAACAACGCATATTACACTGTCTACGACAATTAATTAGATACATTTAAAATCAACATATTAATATATAAAGGTTAAATATTTCTTCTCTGTATGTGCGTACATAAAAGTTGTGTCTGCTACATAAATATCATATTGCAGGAACAAATCTTGTAAATGCTACATTTAATCTCTCTTTGAGGTAAACAAGTGATGTAAAACTTTCACATAATAATATAATATTCCATATTTAGTAATAATACATGCACAAGAATAAAATCAGTACGGAAGTATATTTCTTGGACACCTCTGACAAGAGTAAGTCTTTTACGATGTATGGACTATACAAGATGACACATGCAAAATGGCGCATGCTACACTTTTCAAGGATTATTATTGCTTCCATTTTTTTGAGTATATTATCATTATCATCATAATTTTTTTAACTACTTTGATAAAAAGTTTTAACTAAAAAGTTGTAAAATAAATCTTCTGTACATCCATATTGTTTATTATATATTTTTTTTCTCTTTCTTTCATTATAGTTATTGCTCTCTCTCTTGCTTGTCCACTGAATACAGACAGACTAAAAACAAAAAAATGAGGTGTTTTAGCTTCTAAAGTTTTTCTTCCTGTCACTGTTTTCCACTCTGAAAAACAATTCAAGAAAAAATAATAATTGGAATCTATCACTTTTCATTTTTTGGCTTTGAAACAGACATCATGTAAGATTTAATATGTATAACCTCCGCAAGATAATTATTAAAGCTAACTATATTGTTGATCATAAAAAACAAAATGAACAATACAAAAACATTTTGAAATGTATTAGATCAAACGAGAAAATAAAAGTCGTACTAAAATAGCTATTTATTTATGTATGTATATGTGTATATATATATTTTGAGAAAGAGAGACAGAGAGGAGGATGGATTGTTTTTACATGACTTGAAGAATTTGCGACGCCTCGAATGCAGTTCCTGGAAGAAGAATAACGGGTGCTGAAACATGTCCCGCTTCCAAACACACCATGTTTGGAAATTCATCATCACCAAAATCAGCAATTTCTTTGGCTCCCTCAGCCCACGGGTTCCAAATGACAGTATCTGGAAAATTATACTTTTGGACTCGCATTTTCCGTCCGGAAACGACATTGGTAATAATGTGCTCCTGGGGAGTGTTTTGGTAAATTCTGTCCGTCCACTCGCCTATCGTAACCACGTCCCGGGCTTCTTGGTAAATGGTAGCGTCCCTTGTCTGTTGAAACGAAGTGATTGCAAAACCATTAGTGTTTTTGGTACAACAGAACATATAAGCAGACATATGTATATCTATATCCATTATGCATTATGTATATGCGTGCCTCGCTCCTCGGCATATATGAAATATAACTTTACATAAGTGTTTTTGTGCCGTCATCAATCAATGTCATTTTCACCAACCCACACCAGTCGACGTCATGTGCCATGATTAATTTACTTGTATGATCGTTTAAAAATGCATAAAAACTAAACGTCTTACAAAATCAATTTCGTGCTAGAAGCATTATTCATAAACATGGTCGCTAGTATAACCAGTCACCCTGATTTGCGCAGTTTCATACTCACCTTATCAATAAATGTGCATCCATGAAGACCTGTGATTTGGCAACGACGAACGTCTGGGCACTTGAAGTAGGTGTGTAGCAAGAGATTAAAACTGAACGTGAGATCTTTACTGGGATTGTAGACGCAAATGTTAAAATGCAATTCCTTCTCACGGAGAATAAGGCTGCAAATAGAGAATAATCCCGCTAATGTGGCATATTATTAACGTACATAAAACATTCCTTCATAAAACAAATACTGCCCTGTTCAGCAGTTCTCTTATCATAATGATCTCTGAGTACCGGTATGTCAGCCGAAACGGGAAGTTCCACATAGATCTAGTAAAATCATTGTCCATAAGAGAAAACACAGCTTCCACGTCTCCAGATGGAAGACGTTCCGGACTTTTTTCTAACGTCCATCGAATAATCCTAGCGAATCCATGCTGCGGCCCGTAGTTCCAGGGTCCGAATTGTGCTGAGAAAGCAAGTTTTTTGTTAGACTACACATGAAGGGAAAATGGGGATATGCATAGAGAGAGAGAGAGAGAGGAGAGAGATACGAGTCATCTATAAAAAAGGGTTCCGCATCCCCAACTTACGGAAAACAAATGGAATTCCACCACGAATCGGTTTTTTTCCATCGAACTGAGCTTGCTTAGAGACAAATAGCTGCTCTTGATTGTTCACACGCCATGATACAACCGTTGCACCTAGAAAATGACAGAAACTATTGAAGCTTTAGCGTACTCGACAGCCTTTCTTCATGTGAAAGGACAAGCTGCTGTTGACGGTGGTGGATAGTATATATCCCCCACTATGGACTACAGTGCTAATGCCACCGCTTTATGTGGTGGTGGCAAGCATCCAAAACCCAACTTTCACCAAGTGAAAGACCCGTTGCCCGATTATACACATTTCATCGTTATCAATGTACATATGAGTTAGCAAAGCCAAACAAGCTTGCTTGCATATATTGCCATAAAGAGAGAGAGAGAGAGAGAACGGATGGAGTTGATCAAGATCGAGTGCACAACGTAGATAGGCATCAACATTGAAAATTGGTGAGCTACGGCTATAGCATATCAAATCTTTCTTACCATGAAGGTTGATAGTACAAGTTGTGTTGTTCCCACGGTCTAAGACAACGACAGACGTTGGAGCGGCCATGATTAATATCTTTTGTTTTATTTGGGGAGTTCCCTGTCTTTCAGAATACTAATATTCACTCTGATGGCTGATAAATGATTTTCGTCAGGAGCGTCGTAAAAAAAGTTTTTGCACAACTTATTTTTTCCCTCACTTGATGTCGGAGTGGCTTCCCGCGTATCACTTGTGTTAACACCAAAGAGCAGAGATTATACTTTATGCTAGTCTGGCTGGACGAAGCTTTGGTTAAATAGAAATTGACAACTTTTCTGTTCTTTTCCAAGAAAGGAGTCTTATTTGTTACTTATTGATTGCGAAAGAGGTAGTTTTGTAAGGCGATAAATATAACAGTCTCACATTAAATACTTTTTTGTTACACACGGGGTTAAATAACATGAACATTCATCAAGTTAACATAAGGTGACGTCTGATTGAATGAAAATGTTGAGAAGAAGAATAAACATATTCCATAGACGCCAGATGGATTAAACTACACAAACAGTGTTCACACTTTAATCTTTTGCTGTTGTTAGATGTCCGGTTAAAATAGGAAAACTTGACAGATATGATGATGATACTGTGCGTTTCGTGTGCAGGATGACAAGCAGCACTTGTAGCACTTTAAAAAAAACTTAAGATTAATAATTAGCACACCACCGCACACAGCTTCTCTGCCAAAGGTTCACCTTGCAAGTTGGACAACTTTTCACTGCAAACTTGTTGAACTGGTAGGCAAATTCTGGATTCTGGGGTTTTTACCTATAAAAATAAAATTGCAGCATAAAATGTAATGGGTTAAAGTAATCAATCGTACAAAAATCTTTTCCGTGAATGCGTAGCTATGATCTGTCAGTTGCCGTACAGGAAAATACTGGTACTTTTTTCATAGAAATTGAATACTGCTTGTGAGGAGTCCTAAGCACAATATGGACTGCTGAGAAAATAATTACTCTTCACAAAGTGCCAATTTACGAGAGGGCGTATTAAACAAAACATTCTCTGACAAGAAAATCTTTGTACACTTCAATGTAAAGGTACATATACGCAAGCCTATAATGTGTCGTCCGTCTTGTGTTTGTATAGCGTGTAAAGTGTGTGTCTGTACGAAAAGAGTCCTTACGACGGTGACTCTACCTTTCGTTCATGCTTTTGCCAAAAGACTTTTTAATTTGTTGGTCCTTCAAACTCAAGGTAAGGCAGCAAGAATGACGATGACGATGTTGATATATTATGGTAATAAAAAGATTTCCTAAAAGTGGCCTTTTATAACTGTACAGTTATTTTCTATTTCTTGTTACCTTAATAATAATGTTGTATTACGTTACACGTTATATATATATTCTACCTCACTCTTCTACTTAATTTCAAGAAGTGACGGTGTGTCTCCAAAGTGGTATTTAAAAAGGGAAATGGACGGTACAAGTAAAGAACGACATAATAATATTATTTGCTCTTGGATATGCCGATGATGATTGTACACACAACAAGTAATGCACCAAATCGTTTGTTGTATTTAAGCTGATGCCTTTCTTGAAGGGCCATAATAATATAAATTGTAATAAGAAGCCGTATCCATTATCTTTCAAGTTCCAAATAGTGCGTGAGGATATACACAAAATCCATCCCCTTTACAAAAAATGACGCTTCTTAATGCATTCTCTCCGTACAGAAATGTCTTGAGAACCCAGTCCTATTCCTAATATAGCTTGTGTGTGTCTGTACCTTTTTATTACATGCTGTGTGTGGACCGTTTGCGTTGTTGTTGTATGTGAGCACTTAATACTTCTTGTGAAGAACAACGCGTGAAGGAACCACGTAAAACCGAGCAGGAGAAGAGATTAGAAGGATGGAGACGGAGAGTGAGAGGGGGATTACCACTTATGCTCTTTTCTATTACCGTACTCTCTTATGTAATTTAAGGGTACTTCAGGACTGATTAGGGTTAACTTACTAAGAAACTGAACAGACGGACAAGACAATTTGTTCAAAGTGATACCTGCCATGCTCCACCGCAGCATATGTGGTAGACAACAATATGTATTGAAAATTGAACACACACTTTGGTTGTCCGTCCACCAAACCAAATACACTCGCAGGACTTCTTGATTTGAAGGTTACATGTGACGACGACGGCGATGACGATGATGATGATGATAATCATGGGAGATGCGATGTGGTGCACTCAACTTAACTTTTAAAATTACCCCAAGAGATGAAAGAAACGGTTTGTACGTAGGGAAGACAGCGCTTACAGAGAGCGAGAGAGAGAGAGAGAATGCACAATACATAGATATATACCTCCTGTATGAATTATGGCTAACCAGTGAGAAACATGTGCATTGTGCATGCATATTGAGGGGGAAACCTGCAGTCGATTCAAGTAATGCACAACAAAACCATATTGTATCATTACATTATGGAGCAAAAGTTTGAATGTTTAAATGAGAATGTGACATCAAAGTAAACTATCTACAACCTAGACATGTATTGTATTCTCTCTCGCTCTCTTTCTCTCTTTACGGATAATAAGCAGTAAATTTGTCGACACAAGTGGACACACCATATAGTGTGTGGAGCGCTGTCATTGCTATTACTCTTCAATCCATGAATCCCCAATCCCCACCTATTATGAAAAATGTCTACACTGTTGCATACATTGTTCGCTGTGTGCACTAAAATTATTTTCAGGATGAGGCAAGCAGCACAAATCGTAGATACTATATAGGTAGACATTTATACGTACTTTACAGACCGTGGTACTTTCCATTCCAGCAAATGAATGCAAGTGTGCATTTCAATCACTCGGTTGTACAAAGTACAAGGTGGACAAAAAAGTGAGCAGATAGTCTGCCGGGGTATAAAAAAAGTATGAGGAAGGATCAAGGACGGAACCACGGTGTCTCTTCGATTTATGTATAAAGTGCACTTGTTAAAAGTAAATTGTCTGATTACCTGCCCCTTTACCAAACCTCGACATAAATACCCTACCGTGTGGGAGCTCCGTCAGGTATTAGTGGACACGCACTTACGGATCATTCTACATGTCAGATCAGATTTATCCTTAGCGCTATGATATATATAGGTATGTAAACTATCCTTACGCATTTAAAGTTCTGGATCGGCCTATCCTGTTGGAGAGTCCTTTGCATGCTCATTTGCATACAGGAAAACAATAGTCGTTATTGTAGAAGCAATGCCGCCGTCCTTTTCCTCTGTATTACGTCTCTTACCAACAATTACAGGACGATTCTCGTGCACAGACGGACAGACTACACGGTGTACTTTGTTGTCGTAGTGGAAAGACTGGATGATGATGATAGTAACGATAATGGTGATTCAACGTCAACACAAAACAAGCTTCATGTGTAGTTATTTTGTTGTTTATATTGTTGTTGTCGCCACTATTATAAAGTGCCTCCTCACACTAGCTCCGTCTCAATTGAAAACGTGAGAGCGCAGAACAAACTTGAAAGCGTGTCTGCAGGGGAACATCTGCAGAGAAAAAGAGCAGCAGCACCAGTTTGTCAATTTTATTCGACAGAAGGAGACTGCCTCTGTAAGAGTGTCTGAAATCGGTCGGTATGCTGCTTACTGATACAATAAATGTAACGGACGGTCCTGTATGCTGCTCCTAAGACATAGTACAGCAATTGGTAATAATAAATAAGTAAACCAATAACTAACGCTGAAATATGTTGTATGATGATGATGCTGCTGCTGCGCGTCTTGAAGGCTTCACTTCATTTTTGGTACTTTACTTTGTCTTCACCAAGAGAGAGATATAGCCGACGGCGATTGTATGTCTTCTGGGGTTTCCCAGGAGGAGGAAGAGTAGCAGCAGCAGCAGTGCAAAGCAAAAGAGGAAGAACGCTGAGAGTGATGGCGATGTTAATGGTAATAGTAAGCAATGTAGTAGCGAGGAGAAGAAGGAGAAGCGGACGGGGTAGAAGTTAACTGCAGCAAAGCTCATTTACTTCCACAACTTACTACCACATTCACATACTCCTACAACCAACATGTACACATAAAAAGGAGAGAGACAGAGAGAAGCAAACCACTAGAAAACTGACGACGTGGTTAAAGATTCAAAGATGTGAAAGAGAGATGGTCTCTTGAGAAGAAACCTCCTTGTACAAAATGCATACATACATTATGCACTACGTGTCTTTTGACTACATATATAATAGCACGTCTGTATGCTTTACATTATTCGTCTACCAACGAATCTACAAAGAGAACGAGAAAGAGAGAGAGAGAGACAGACAGAAAAAAACAAGACGAATGTAAGAAAAAAGAGGGAAATACATTTTACCTTATATGGAAGGAAACATATTACAGACGTATATAAAACTTGTCAGTTATAACAACGTGCATATGAAAAAAAGATGCTGATGATAAAAGATATAAAGAAAGCCCATTAGTTGTACGCTTTTGCTACTATTACTGATTCTTTTGATGCCGTTGCGTTACAACCATATCATCATATAATGGCAGTGCTTCTTCTTTGCTGTGGTACTTTTGCTGCTGCTAAAACTTATAATAATAATGTACAATCTCATGTATCTTTTTGTCTCTCTCTCTCTTGAGAAAGACTTCACTGGTGAATGCACTTCTTTTTTGCCTTTAAGTACCATTTCTTGGCAGCAAACGAAGACTCATGTAACGCCTGCTTACCGAATTATATCGAGTAGTACATCACCAGAATATGGTGGTGGTACCATAAAGAAATGCAAGCAAACTGAGAAAAGACAAATGTTTTTTGTTGCAGTTGTTGGAGTTTTCAGATGGAACTTGGTCTCTGGTTGGTTTGATATCACCACCACCACCGCCGCCACCACCGTCACTACTTTGTTCGACTACACAGACGATTGAAGAAGCCAACTATGAACAGCAGCAGCAGCGGACGACGACGGACATAGAGAAAAGAGCGAGAGAGAGAGAGAGAGAGAGAGAGAGAAGAGAAGAAGAAAAAAAGTGGAAGCCTGAACGGAAAGATGGAACATCAGCTTCATCGGGGGTAAAAAAGAATGGCTTATCCTGTTCCTTTGATGGACTTTATTTGTACGGTATGGTAATAGAACTAGCAGAGCAGCAGTAAGACACAGAGGGACAATGAGGAATGAAAAGTCTCTTCTCTCGTTAGTTGCTTCGCTGATTATTACGTGCTCACTTGTTATTTTTATTATTATTATTATCTTCATCATCATCATCATCACTAGTTTCAATAATACTAGATACCTCACACACAGCTTTTCTAAACATTGCACCAGTTTGTGAAAAGAGTTGAATATATGGAAAATGTTAGTTTTATTGCTGACATGCCAAATGAAACATATTATCTGCAGGCATTATGCATGCAGTTAACTCACTCATTCAAGAATATGCAGATTCAAGCCTATTTTTTATAATGCATCTTTTTGCTTCTAGGAGAATATCGCTGACATCAAAAAGTTTTAACGAAAGTTTGTACAACTAAGTAAATTCATGATATCAGGGTAGTAGCATAAGTACTTGAAAACGAGCCCCGATGGTGGGACTGGTGGTGTAGTGGAGAAGTCGTCGTCGTCGTCGCGCTAACATAATCGAGAGAAGAAAATGTTGAAAGAAAAACTTCCCGTTTCCCATGTCGATCTCCCTCCAAGAGACAAGATAAATATCTGCCGTACTCTAGATACATATATCTTCCCCCATTTAGAAGAAATTCTCTACCACACGAACAACTAATAACTGAGACGCTGCAATGTGAATTTCTTTCTGACTCACCCATCCAAGCGATGACTGTGTACTTTTGGTGAGAGTGTATCTGTGTGGAATGAACAGAAAAGCATATTATTATACAGCAACAGCGGCAAAGTCAGAGATAATGAATTTGATGCAGAGAAGAAGTAGAAAAGTGAACAAGCGAAGTTCAACAGAAAAAAATTGTCTTCACACAATATAGAGACGGAGAGAGAGAGAGAAAAAGAGATATGGACTGTAATGTATGTATTTCCTTCTATTCCACTGACGGTTAGATTTTCATGCAATCTGCTTGTATAATGTACCAAAGTCATCAACCGTACTTTCATCTCTGATTCGAGAATACTAAAGACTCACAATTTTATTCCTTTCATGGATGCATAGTTTGTTTTTTCTCTTTTCTCTCCGTCTCTCTCTCACTCTCTCTCTCTCTCTTTTGGTGTTGTAAAAAACATTTTTGGCTAGAGAAACCGACTCCAAGATGTACAAGAGACCAGGAAGAGTTGGGGGAAAAAGATAGAAGCGATGTGGCAAGTAAAAGAGTAAAAACGAAGAAGAGAGAGAGAGAGAGAAACACCAACTTTCTGTTACTACTTCTCTCTAATATTGTAGCTTGAATTTCGTCGTTTTTTTGCACTGCTTCACATCTCGTTTGGCACTTTGGCAGTCTTATTTCTTTGAATCCGAGGATGATGGCGGCGACAGTGAGAGTGTAATATTGTTCTTGTACTCTCTTGTCGAAAATCGTTGTTAACTTGTAAATGCAGTACACTATAATCCCTTTCAAAGAAAGACATGATCTACTTGAAGGTAAGAAGGTATGTAATAAGACGATTGTGAAATCGCATGTTTTTATCAAATCCCATGATGGCAGGGCGGTAGTCCCTCTCTCTCTCTCTCCCTCCCTCAGTTTTGATCCCTCTCTCTCTCTCCCCCTCCCTCAGTTTTGTGACGTGCGAGCGATTCTTAAAAATTTGTTCGCAGCGACTCTTACAAAGACGGTAACTGACAAAGTCAAAAGGGCAATTTTTCTTGTGCAGACGATGTGAAGGAATGATGCAGAACCAAGAACCAGCATAGGAAAGAATTTCTCTTAACTTTGCTAGGCACTCAGTGGAAATGATATTTTTATAACTCTGCAAACGGAACCGTGTACAGATAAATATATGACCAGACTATGTCTATATTTCACAAGTATGTGTGGTTGAAGACCGCATCGAAAGAGATATATTTCTCTCCTACATTGTCGCCGTATTTCAAAAGAGATTTAAACGAATAAAATTTCATCCTCTGGAGAATGTTGCTTTTAATCTGGATCTGACATTACGTTCAACTTTATGCACGCTACACGCACAGAAGGGTGATACTAAGCCGAGCAACATTCTCCTGCAGCAGCGAGGAAAAGATTATCGGGGTAACTTAATACTCGCATCAAAACCTTGAAAAATACTAATCAGAGCTAGATATCTCCTTACACAACAAACGATTGCGCACTTTTCATTGGTGCTAAAGAATCTCTAACAACAGTTATTGAAATTAATACGACAGTATGAAATACACACTGAGAGAAACTTATCCCATCGTAACATCACGGTGACAGTGATCGTTCTCTCACACTCGACTCGTTCAAAAAAAGTATTTAAGCATTCGCACCACAGATAAAGCAATTTGCCTGAGAGCTTATTGTAAACTTTTGATACGCCTCATGCAAAGTCTCAAGTCAATAGGCAAGCAGTAAGAAATATAGTATGTGTGAACACCTCTAACACTATAAATGTATAGACTCCTTATAAAAATATTTCTTTCTTATTGCGGTATATCAAATAAAAATATGATCTGTTGGATTTCCCCAGCACTAAAACAATTGCGGTCGTCATTCTCATCGCAGTAAGCACATTTCTCCAGATGAGTGCTGCATTATAAAAGGCTTCTCGTGTAAGTATATATACGTTCCCGTATCAGTTTGTTCAACGAAATATCTATCATACAACATTCATGTTTACACCGTATATCAGGAGATTACTAAACAAGTAGAAAGAAGAGGATTGTGTAAATGCACAGATTGTAGACGTAAACTGAGAGAAATGAATTCTCTTTTCTTTACCGTCAATTAAGTCGACATAATTTTTTACCTTCATCCTCCGAATATGGACTTCAATAATAGCTGTCTTTGAGCATTATATACAAAATGGTGTTTACTGTATCTAATACCCCTCTCTCTCTCTCTCCATATCTTCGGTTGTTAAACAATGAAACTGTAGGCATATAACTACGGGATGAAATACCTGTGTAGATGGGTACATAAATGGAGTGTTCACAGTTGAGGTAGTGAAGTAGACATTTCATTAAAAGAATTTTTAGTCATTAGAAGGAGTAAATGCTGGGTAATAATGGCGATGCATCATGTCATCTTCCCCTTTTATCAGGCTTTTAATACATATTTTCAAGTCAATTAAAATTCTCTTCAGAAGTGATTTCATAACAAGCGGTCTTGGTAATCATAATAATGTTCGTCAATGCACCTAACCTCAAGCGCAGAAGCTCCACACTTGGGAGTTACATACAATTGAATTCCGTTTTTGGTATCTCTCTATTTTAAATTTTTTAAAAGTAATATCGAAAAGGTAAAAGAAAGACGTTTCATTCCTCCATTCTTTTTTTTCTCTCTCTCTCCTTTACTCGCCTCTTTCTCATAATTATACTCGTGTACACTCAGTTTGTTTCAAACGTACATTTTTTTGAAAAGTCTCTCTCGTATAATTGTTGTGTGGTGTATGAAACGTGATCGAGATAGGAGAAAAAAGTATGGCACTTCGTAAAATCAAACATATGCTTTCAATTAAAGTCTGATGAATGAACTTGAACAACATGTATATATTAGGTAGGTACAGAGCATGTACCTATATGCTTTTATATGTCGGGCATTTGCTTGTCAAGATCTTAATCTTGTTTCCCACTGACACCTTCCGTCTATTGCCATTAAATATGGTGCTCAAATGAACTTTGTTTATTCCATCTCACACAACAAAAATAATACGAACCGCAGCCTGAATTGCGTTCATCCCTAGAAAAGACCCATAAAAAGGTGAAATGACCATGAACTAGGATATGGGAATAAAAAAATTGTTTTTAGTATTCTCTTTACATTCACTATTCACTCAGAGTAAACGTGAAATCTTCATCCAATATGCGTATCCGTTCCGTCATGCATGCATGAAACCGGAACCTGAGAGAGCGCATATCTGATGATAACATCTAAAAAATTATGATGGGTTTGATTATTATGCATTTATACCAGAGTACATCTCATTAGTAATAAATTGAATTAAAAAGCTTGCAATTCGAATTTTTCTCAGTAATAATGTTTCGTCGGTAAAAAAAAAGAACCACTGAGCCCCCGATGAAAATTTATATTTTTTGGTACAAGATGTTGTACATCTGTACCTCTGAAATATTTCTCTTGTACTTACTTTATTTTCTCCTTTTTAGATATGTATCAATTTATCGGCGATGACTACATGACTACCTGAAGCCAGCCATGGGATCAGACTTGCTAATTTGCTGATAAGTGCTAGACAAATAGATCTTGAGTAATGTTCATTTAGGCAGTTTTCCTGTATTCTGCAACTGAGGTTGCACGCTGCTGCTCTAATTTCCCTGAAAACGTATTATTTCATAAATTAAGTGGTTATTAAACGCACTAAAATTTAAAACATCATATTTTGTAGAGAAGGTGAGTTGAAAGGAGTTTTAAAAGTTTAAATCTTAAGGCGTCTTGCATGTAAATGGGGTTTCATCTTTTTTTATAATGCGCGTTGTCTTTGTTTCAGTACTTGTCCGACATGTTTCTTTTACATTTCGATGATTTGTACCACGATCAAGTTTTTAGCTGCTAGTTTTGATGTCCATCATCATCATGATCAAACAGTTGTTGATCATTGAAAAGCTCGTGGATGTACTGCAGTTGCAACACGAGCCAAAAAGAAGCCATGCAATCTATCTCGCAGCTTGACAGGCAACATAAATGCGTAATTAGTAGAGAAACAGCCTTTTTCACCAACACTTTTTGCATTGCGATGTGTGGTTGTGATTCACAACTTGGCGTCTCTCTCTCTCTCTCTCCTCGTTTTCGGCAGAAGTGGGGGTAGTTACGCAATGTACCACGATACATTTATAATTATTCTCGAAAACTACAGTAAAATAGATTCTTGTTTTCAAGTGATGTGTAAATGACAGCCATCAACTGCCTATGTACACATACAAGTAAGATCAATAAGACTACGTGATTCTCTAAAACATCCACGTTATCCCTAAAGTCTCAATCTCTCTACAAACAGTAGTGGCAATAGTAGTATCGTTGCCGCTATCACGCTACACCATTTTCATCTCTCCTTCTGACTGAGTTATCTGCATCTACTTGATTTCTACCGCAATGCAAAGGATCAACCCCTCAATAATGGTGTACGAAATCCGTGTAAGTTGTAACGCATTCCCACATTGTGCCGACAATCTGACGATGGTAGAATTTCGCCTGTTCGTAGGTCTATAAAGTTATGATTTCCCTACAAATTAATAATAAGGACATATAGGAGGTACTCGAGTTCTTTAAAGTTACAAGTTACAATCCTCCTTTGATTTGAGTACACTTCAACTTTAAAATCCACGGGAAATATCGTATAAAATTGACGCGCCCGGCCACGAGTTGTACCTTTCCGATTGAAACAATCGCATATTATAGGTATTACAGTGCGAGTAACAAACGAGAGCAGTTGAGTACGCCTTAAGCTGTAAAAATCCTTCTCTTCTGTGTGTAATGATTTTATTGTACGACTTGTACGAGTAATAACAACAGTAATAATAATAATAATAATAAAATAGGTATTCAATGATGAAGAAGAGTACAATTTTCTAGTCATAGTGTGTGGAGATAGAATGATAAAAGCAGACTTAACATTTTGAGCGACAAAATGCACAGTGTAAACTACACGGGGAAGATGCCTGTATAATGTTCCCCCTAATGGAGTATAATAGAGAGAGAAGAGAATTGGCGATCTAAAAGTTTTCTTGGGGAAGATATCCTAATGTATTTAGACAGTGCATTAATATTACAAGAGAGCACGGTAAACCATGGTAGGAAAAATGCTGCCCAACTTCTGTATAAAAATGACACCAGCAACATTCAAGCCGACTCCTTCTCTTCACTCAAATAAACTTTAGATGTCGGTAAAGTAGTGTGTGCCTGCGAACGCGAACGGCGCTCAGCACTGTTGTTGAGTTGAAAGCAACTCTCGTTAAGAGTCATTTGCCATCATCATCATCATCATCGTCGTCGTCGTAGTCGTCGTCATCATCATCATCATTTGAGAGTAAAGTAACAACTATGACTTTTGGTTGTACCAACATGTAAATACACAAGCACACATGGATTAAATATAAAAATCACCTTTTAATCTGACCATATATAATAGAAGAGCGATATACACGTTGAAGCGCATATTATTATTTATTCCATACACAACAAGCCAGCAGCACCAGGCTAGATACTTGTAAGCTGTTGGAATTCTTGTGAATAAGATGAGAGAGACGGTGAGTGAAACTTTTTATTCGTATTAATAGTTGATAGAGCGTTTCTACTGAACTTTTTTTTGTATACCCGCATGAAACACCGTTTTAAAATTTTATTTCAAAAGATGGGATATAAGCGATTCAGCGACACACTGGGGAGTTTTGTTGGTTGGCGGAATGAAATGTTCACCTCTTCTCTGTGTAATGTAAAATTGAATAGGTAAAATTTTCATTGTGTGAGGTTCAATGTGGAGCAGAATAGCTGAAAGTCAGTCCTTTATGCTTGTTATCTTAGAGAACACTTTTTTGGATTTTATCATAGGATACTCAATGTTATACCAGTAACCAGTATATATCCATTAGTATAATAGCTTATGTTATTCACTACCGAAAGTGCGTTGTAGTTGTAGTTATTGCTATTACGATTTCTGTTGTCTGTATCTGAGTGTTTCTGACTATGGTCACGCTTACTCGGGAGCGATTTTGTGGGTATTGTCCAAATTTGGCACACATACTTTAGGCTCTAATAATCTCCTGTGAACCTCTAGAATGTTAAGGGAGAGATCAGTATGCGAAGTGCGTCAAAATGAGGAGAAATTTGACTTTTGGTATACAGCACATGTACCGTACCGTATGTTTGTACAAAGTATAATTTTAACAAAACAAGTTGACAAGGATTATTTTACCTTTACCTATTTGACTTGAAGATATCATTAGAGGTCAATGCGTGTTTTCATTATAACTCTGACACGTTAACTCCGATTGAGACGAGACGTACTCTGAGAATTGCATTGGAACTGTTGGACTGGAGTGATTGACTACATCGTGGCACTTCGAACCTTGATGACCTTTGAACTTGATATAAAAACAAATATGAAACATTTGAAGACCACTTCAATTAAAAAAATATTGCATTATATCATTTGAAAGTACATAAAAACTGGCCATAATTACATTTAAAAAATTCTATTGTTATTCTATTATTCCGATCGTTCGGTAGTCACATCTCAGGGTTTAAACCCTTCTAGTTCGGTTTTCTCTAGTAAATGCATACAATGTAATATGTATTCTCTGCTTTTTCCAAAAAGCCCATAATATTATCCCGTTCACCTACCTATATACCTACGTGTTAAATTGCTAGGATCGTGGGATCTGTATACGCATGCACTAGCACTAGGAAAAATTTCGGCTTGCTCATATACCGATACAACTACACAACATTGCACTACCACATTGCCTACTACTATTGTGCTAACTTATATTAAACTAAAACTTATATACCTTGTATATGTGTACGTTGAATGTGGAAAAATAAATAGACGTATGTATAGTGAAAAGCAAAACTTCCACGTACAGAATAGACTTGTCTTGTAACACACCGAGGCACGTAGTACGTGAGCTCTTTTAGGGGACGAGGTTTTCTTCTGAAATGCAGAGCGGTATATGACTTTGTGTGTGTAGCTTTACATCAAAAGCCTTTTGATCTCATCTCCTCTTATAAGCACATATAAACGTACATACAATTTGATATTACGAGAGAGGAAAAAAATCCTATTATAAAAGCGGATGCATATACACATTATACTGCGATGTCGATGACGATATTTTTTTCTTCTTCCATTTGATTCGCCTTTAATATTCTCTCTCTCTCTGTCTCTCTCTCTCGTACACATTTTCTATTATAATTCCCTTTTCTAGTGTTCGCTTGCGATCTGAATAGAGAGAAGCACACAGGAGAGAAGTATTTTTTGTGAAGAGTGAGGTTAAATCGTACAGCATCACCGTACGACTACGGTTCTTATTGCCTGTTTGTGTATACCTACGACATTTATATATATACTTCCATTTACAAGAAACACAACAGCAGCAGCAACAGCAACATCACATTCTTGATCTTGTACCATTGTGCTATTATGATTATTTATTTGGATTTTTTAGATAGGATAGTAGTAGTCTCGCTTGACTGTAATAGGGATAATACAACCTACCCAGAGAGTTTATTTTCATCGTACAAAAATTATTTTGTTCCTACCCCTGTGTAAGACGTTGGATGTAAGCAAATTACCTTGCGTTGTTGTTGATGCTCTTTTCGTCATCTCACGATTCATCCAAGAGATTCTTTGGGAGATGATACTAGCTGTGTGGATGATGATGGATTAAATTGAGTGAAAAATATATTTTACACAAGAGTATTTTTTTGAGGATGTCGTCATCATCAAGTTTGCCTATTGCTAGCGAGTGAAAATAGCGCAGCGTAAACAAAAATGCTTAATTTTTCTTTACGTTTGAAAGGA
This sequence comes from Callyntrura sp. NNG-2020, assembly GCA_027744055.1. Taxonomy (NCBI): domain Eukaryota; kingdom Metazoa; phylum Arthropoda; class Collembola; order Entomobryomorpha; family Paronellidae; genus Callyntrura; species Callyntrura sp. NNG-2020. The sequence continues at coordinate 28,799 of JAHZNE010000714.1, forward strand.
AACTGTGTAGAGAAGAGAAAGGGATTAAGTGCAAAGTGTGTGTGTGTGTGTGATCTGTGAAGTGGTATGAAATTTACCTGGTGAAGCATCCTCGTCACCAATCAATTGATCAATCCGTACACACACAAACACCAGTAACAGGAAACTATGTGACTACTACTGGGGAAGCGACAACGATACCGCGAACAGTAATTAGGAAAGGAAGAGGTCATTAATGAATATTTTTCAGCGTGATTAAAAATACGTGCAGTCATTACTGGGGAAAAGGGAGGAAGTTGGAAAGCAATTACACAAAGAGATCTATGTGCTTAAGGTGGTAAATGTTGTGTTCAGTTGAGTTTACTGCGGCGTAACTGAAATCGGTTTTGGTATTCTACTCATTACGAGGCAAATGTACTTCCTATCGTTATTAGCACCTAAAAAAATTTTTTTAACGGAGATCCACCACTGAATCTCGATTTAAATGTTACCACTAACGGAAAGTTCAATCAAGCATAAAATATTCACGTACTTGTGGTATCGAGGTACTCACTAACGGTTTAAATACAGCGTTATTTTTTGGTGAAACAAATGTTCTGTGCGTGCGCAAGTGGGTGATATAGAGTGTTGTTTTTCAATATGCATGTTGTACTGTTTTAGCGTGCATCGATCAATCTGACAATTTTGCCAATTTGTACACACACACCTATCTGTGAGGTGGTGAAATTTTTTGTGTGTTGTGCGTGTGTGATTCAATGTGTTCCGTGATGGTCATTTCATGACCTCATGGCTGCAGCAGCTGCGTACGGTCTGACAGGTGCAAATTTTTAGCATGTTTTAATTTAATTACTAAATTATTGTACGCACGTTTAGTGTGACCACACTGGAAAAAGGGAATTTTAAATGGCCTTTTAACGGGATTTGATGAGCAAAAAATTGTTTGTTGCAATACCTTGCAGGTTTGGAATCATCTACCGTCGTTTTTAAGCGACCCAGAAGTACTGAGTAAGTTAATTTAATAATTTATCACAGCTTTTCTAAATCAAAGTAGTAAATTTAGCTTTTAAAAGGGATAAAAAAAACTGCATGCGTCGCATTTAAAAAAATGGATTAGCATCAAGTACAAAGTTCATTAATTTTTATCCAACATTATCCTACGTCACGTCGGACATAAATGCAAAGTTCATGCTCATGCAATTACAGAGATGACCCAAATAAAGATACTACTCGCTCTAATCTGTGACAACTGGTCACTCTTATCTCACATCATTTTTTACGCTAAAAGCATAAGAGTCAGGAAGCGCACGTGCATCAATATATCTACACACTTGAGGAGCACTCTACAACTAACTACGTTAGAGTGAATCGCAAATAAGCTTAACTTATTCATATTTATTCTAGCTTATTTATTCAATATTTTACCACAGTTGAAAGTCGTCGATACACTGGTTACTCGTAAAGTCAGTTTTTATGCGGTTTTGAGTGCAGGAGAGGTAAATAAGTAGAAAAGTTTCCAAGTCCTATTATTTTTATAAATTTTGAGAACGGTTCTTGAGATTGTGGGTTATGTCTAAGAAATTCTCACCTGATAATATACATCATTAAAATCGTAACTGCGATAAGAAAAATAATGAGGTAATTTGAAGATAGAAATCGTAGAATAATATGATTGCTACATTTCCTTGTCCCATTCGTAAATAAATAGGTAGTGGTGGTAGGTAAGCAATTGTGGCTGTGATTTACAACAAGCCCCTGTATCTCTGTGTGTTCAAAGATATAAAAACGTTTTGTACTGACGACAACGCCGAGAGTGGTACAGTACAGTGGAGGATCTCCTCTAAACAGAAAATATAATATTTGCTACCGTGAACGGCTAAATTTTTATTGGGAAATTTTATGAATATTAAATTTAAACCCAGAAAGGAGTAAATAGTAAACGGTTCAAACCAAACGTTATCCAAATATCCAAAGGTAATTGTCGACTCTCTGTTAGTGTAAACCATGAGAAAAGATGCTAATGAACTAATTTTTTGAAGAGAACCCAACTAAGGGAAGTTATTATGTCCTGATGAGAATGGTTTTGAAATCCGAAACAAATTTAACTTCCCCTCGTAAATTTTTTTTAACGTCAAGTGCTTTTCTACTACTATAAGAGTTGCAGTCTGCAATCTAAATTTAATAACGTATTTATCTTTCGATGATTAGTGGAGAATCAGAACAAGACGTAGTAGTGGTAGTAGTAGTATTAAGCAGGCCGGCTTCTGAGGATATGTTAATATAAACACCAGAGACCTCAATGATACACAATTAGTTAAAATGTAATTGCAGTCTGGGGAATGGAGTGTGGGAAATTGAAATGTTTAAAGTAATATATTGTTTCACCGTCTTGACACGCAACGATACGAAAACTTTCTCATAGTCACTCCACCAACAGTCGCGAACAAAAAAGGTGATGCTATTAAAGGGAGAATGGATTTTGTACATTTTTTTTATGAAAAATAGTATATACCTGTTGTAACCTCAAGGTGATGTTGGGTTAATTTAGGTTTATATTATTACTATCTGTGTAGCATCAGCATCGTTCCGTCCTGTAATGCCAACTGAATACAGTAACGACAACAAGACATGTCATGTGTAATTTGACTTTGAACGTTTTTGTACATTATTTCAGCTTTGAGGGAGATCCTACAATAACAGGATCAAAATACGCCAGAATGGACGAAGAAAATATTCAAGATAAGGAGAGGTTTGCAAGGTAAATGAAGTTTTATCTGCACACACTTAAAGCCTGTAAATAGCTTCCGCAATATTTGAACTGCAGAAAGTATTTTGTCGAAATGGTTTTTGTCTTCCATGCAGGGAGAATCACTGTGAGATAGAGCGGCGTCGGAGAAATAAGATGACTGCTTACATCACAGAACTCTCCGATATGGTTCCCACCTGTTCAGCACTGGCAAGAAAGCCAGATAAACTAACCATCCTTAGAATGGCAGTAGCTCATATGAAAGCCCTGAGAGGTAAGAAAAATGGAAAATATAAAAGCATCACAAACAAGTATACTTGAATGAGTAGTCTTTTAGATAGGTAGTATTAGTCGTCAGATTATAATATAGGTACTCTAGTAAAAGGCATCTTACTTCTTCGCCTTGAGCTTAAAAATCCTCGTACACAACGACAAGTACAGCAAACTATATGAAAATGCTACAATTTTCTTGGCAATAGTAATTTACAAAAAAAGTGGTACATGATGATCACATAGTTTGACCATAAATCGTGACATATCCCGCAGCTCCTTGTAGATGAAAATTCTCAATTCTCCTGTAGATAACGACGACTAGAGTGCTGTTGATTGATAATCATGGCCCATGAATGAATGCGCTTACTTATTAAAAATTCTTCTTGTCAAAAAAAATCTCTTCTGACGAAGGCTTGCGAAAAGTAAAAACGTCAGACACTCTTATTTATACATGAATCTCAAAGTAATAGATTGTAAGATGCTTTCTACAAGAATTTACATATATATTGTATATCAGGATATATAGTTATATAGTTAATAGGTTGTAAGCATACCTAGTTAAGAAAAACTGCGAACACTGCTTTTTTGGGGAATGTATGTGTCATTGATGATGGTACAGGTGCAGGGAATACAACCGCAGACGGGACGTACAAGCCCTCCTTTCTAACGGATCAAGAACTCAAACACTTGATTTTAGAAGCTGCCGACGGTTTTCTGTTTGTGGTGGCTTGTGACACTGGGCGCATCATTTACGTATCAGATTCGATTACACCCGTACTTAATCAAGCGCAACCGGAATGGTATGGCTCCTGTATTTTTGATCAGTTACACCAAGATGATGCGGAAAAAGTCCGGGAGCAGCTGTCAACGCAAGAGCCGCAGAATACAGGCAGAATATTAGACTTGAAAACGGGGACAGTGAAGAAGGAGGGGCATCAATGTAATTAATTTTAATGCTCTTTTTCTTACGAGTCTGGCTGTAGTGGAAGGAATGATTTCTCTTTTTACTGCTTTCTCGACATTAGCTGTCTTGATGGGTGTCTTTTTGAGCTTGACAGAAAATACGACTATTTTCATTGTTCTGTTCTCCCTTAGCGTAAGTACTACTCCTAATGGTAGACCATATGACAGAATGAATGAGAGTGGCATTAAAACTAAAACCAACCATAATTTTTGTTATCGCTCGCATGCATGCCGTGTTGTCCGCGTCGTGCGTTTTTTTCCTTCCTGATTGTTCATCTCATGAACTCTCGCTACCGGCTTTTTTGTCACTTTCACCGATATAACCGAATTTCGTTTCATGATTGTGCCTTACGTGCACTTAAGTAGCTTGTAATTACATTCTCCATGTGCACATTATGCATTGTTTTTGTTGTGATGGTGTGTGCGTTCTGCTTTTTTGGCTTTTAATCTGATTTGTGCGTGCATTTAACTTGGAGGACCGTTACATTACTCAGGAATCTTTGTTGTGTGTGTGTGTGCTCCTGCCTGATGCAGAAACTTTTTAGGCACACGACATGTCTTAGCTCCTATTTTAACAAAAATCAGCAAAAAAAAAATTGTAGGAGCGTGTCTGCATGTACTGTTTGTTTTGTTTTTTTATCGTTTATGTTGTATAACTTTTTGACATGTGAGCTCTGTTATTGTACAAAGATTCTTCAATTGCATGATTTTCACGAAACGTCACATCACACCTTTTACTTACCTTTTCAAAAGGACACGGCCCAAAAACACTTGCACTGACTGACACACACAACGCAACGGCAGCTCTCTCATGAAAAGTACGCATATTATCATCATGCTACATAGTTGGCATTGTTTAAATGTTAGCAAACAAACAGACACACACGTAGTCTCATCATCATGAATCATGATTCATGATACACTTATTTGTGTGATCCTTACCTACTACCCGTCTGTCATCAGCAACGGCAACATGCGCATCTCACTCTCTCTCTCTCTCTCCTTGGATTCATTCAAAATATTCTAGTCTGCCCGCGACCACTACGGAAAGAAGTTGGTGCGTGATATGATTCTTCGTGCTAACTGGGTATTCGTTTCAAACGAGAATTTGTAACGGATTTCGGAAAGGCAAATAGTCACCTTTTTATTGCCGGGGAGTAGTTAGCAAGGTAAAAAGTAGTGGCAGCAGCAGCAGCAGCAGTGGGTCCTAATCCTAAATACCTTAAAATTTGTTTGCGTGAGGGATAGAAGAGATGATCAAGGTGTAGGTCTGCTAACTCCTCTTCAATAAATAATATATTACATGTGTATTCCGTGTTGGATTTAAGTGGTGGTGGTTGGTAGTAGTAGTAGTAATCTGAACGAGTGAGTGTCTAAATATTATGAGTCGACTATACACCACACTCAAAGGGAGAGAGAGAGAGAGAGCGCGAGAGGTGATTTCATGACGGAAAAAATGATGATGATACGTCCGTATAATTCATGGATTTTTAGGAATCAGTTTTTTGGGTAGAATGAATGAATATTATGAAATGAAAGGTGCTTGGCTGCTGGAATGAAAAGTTTGCTGGGGCTTAACATGACATTAATAAATAGGATGAGTTCATTTGTCATCTTATTCATCTCGTGCAGTAAAGCTTTCATGATCCATGCTATATGTCATGTCAGCTACAGAGAACGAGCTACCGAATTGAATGAATACGCAACCTATCCTTATGATTTAACAAACCATTTTATTACATTTATTAAACATGTAAAGCAACACCATTCTATTAGAGTACAATGCGTAAAGCCCATCATCATCATCTTTAACCTCTCTCTCTCTCTCTCTCGCACTCTCCCTGCACATTGTTTACTAGCACGTAATGTACATTAAACATCATCCATGTGTGTATTTGTTTGCTTTTGTGTGTGGCTCTGGTTGCCTTTTACAAGTACAAATATCTTGCAAATTAGACTTTCGTGTCAACCTTTCGTTTAAATATGCAATATTGCAACCTTTATGTATGTAGCTGGTAGTTTATTTTTAACAGCTACACACACATAATGTATTTACGAATTATTATCGCGTCGCGACATTATTCGTCTGTCATTATACCGTCATTATTATTGATCATTGATCAATCAATAGGAGGAATTGAAAAGACATTTTCTACACGTATAGAAATTTTAGTAGAGCGAACCGCCTACATTTTCGTTTGTACAACAATAAACCTTCAGTATTTCCCGTTGCCAAAAATGTTGCTCAAAATAAAATGTTGGCTGTTGCTGACAAAACAAAGCAGACCTCCGAAACATTTTTTGGCTTGTTTTGAGCATATTCATTATTTTGAGATTACAAAAAAAAGTATTTTCATTTCTACTGCTACCCATCATCATAACAGGAAGAGAGTTTACGAAAGAATAATTTCAGTGTGTAGCAAAGTACATTTTTCGCTGCTGTTATTGTGTGTGTATGTCTAATGGGGATGGAGAGAGAGAGGGAGCAATAATAAACGCTTTATCCGCCCCACTGCAGGAAAATAGTGGCAAACAAAATGGTGGTGGAGACGAACTACGTGTGTAATTTTATAAAAAATAAGAATTGTTACCAAATAAATGATATGTCCTCTAGCATTGTACAAAGAAGAAAAAAAAAGAAGAGAGACGAGCAATAGCTCGTTATTCTGTTTTTTGGAGAGATGGATGTATTTGATAAGTTGAAGTTTTTTCTAGCTATTAACTACATTAAAATTGGACGACGAGCGAAGTATAAAATAGAAAAAAGGGTTGCTTTTGCTGGCTGTGGTGCTCTTTGTTGTTACGTACTTGTTATTTTTTTGGCAGAGAGGAGAAGACGAACACTCTCAAAAGTCTCATACGAAACCCAAGTTGACTTCACTTCGTAGTATTAGTAGTATTTTGTGTGGTGTGTGTGTGTCTATGTCTGTATGTGTACATGTATTGCTTACGTAGTGAATTTTGAGGTTGCGTGATCTCTGAATTCGTGTCAGATACTACCAAGTTTAGAAAAAAAAGCTTTTTGTACCATGTTGATTCGTCTGGCTTTTTACCTTTGTGTTGTTGCTTATAATGATGATAATAATAATATACATACATAATACAGTTTTGTAGCAGATGAAAGGCTGAAAGGCACACACAGCTCAAAAGAATAATAGAATAGGCGAGTAATAATAATCACGTTGCTTTTTGTGTTAGTGATCATGATGATGATGATGATGATGACGATGGAGGGAATAAAGTTTTCTGGTAGCATGATATGTTTTTTTGTGGATGATTACAGTTCTCAAGTTGAAAGGGCAGGTGATGTCGGTAATGTATCGGTGTCGGGCTAAAAATCGAGAATGGGTCTGGCTTCGAACATCCGCTTTCGCCTTCCTCAACCCGTATACGGACGACGTGGAGTACATCGTCTGCACCAACACATCTGCCAAGTATGTGCATTTTGATGGTTTACGTTTGTATTTATAATAAATGTTTATATGTTAATGTTTATGATGTGTGAATGCACAGTGAAAGAAAAAGCTTAAATTACAAGGGGCTGCGTACATGGACATATCTTAGTCACATCAAAACCTGTTAAGATCTCAAACTAAAACAGACCACAAAAATTTTCGATTATAATGATTAAACTTTGAAAGAAAAAAATTAGGGTCCGTCTTGTCATGAACAGTGGGTGCTTTTAGACCATGGCTGATCAAGCGAAATATGAACTGGCACCCCAAGAAATGGCTGACTGGCTGACTGGGGTGTAGAGGTTATACATTGCATATTGCATCTAGAGGCAATACATCGTATCGTATCGTATAGTGTAGGTATGACACTCCGTAGATAATAATATATCGTAATATATCCAGGTTTAGTTTCTTTTCGGGCCAGGGCAAGTACAGTTTTCTTCTGAAAGCCTTTTCGTTAGATTAATATCGTATAAACATAAAAGACTGACGGAAAATTCTCCAGAAAAAAAACATGTTTGCATGTCGTCGAATGAAAGGGAAAAAATAGGTCTGATAGAGAAAGTAATACTACGAGTGCATTCCCTTTGTTATTACACGATAATTTCCGTTGTGTGGTAATTATTATTTTCAACACAAAAATGGCCATTTGCATTGGCTTTTGGCATCTTTAAGAGAGAAACGCTTCCTGCCAAGTTGGATCACCTATACAGAGGAAAGCGGGAAAAGAGTAGTTCCAGAGTTCTCCGATTGAACTTTTAATTCCAGAATGATGATGAAAGTAAATCGATTATGCTGCATGATGGCAAGTGGCAGTTTTGACATTACACGTTGGATATGTAGATAGATGTATAGATGTAGACCGACCGAGTTGGTTCGTTTTGGCCTAATCCAAATAAGCACTCAAGTAATTTACTATTAAGACAGGTAGTTATTTTATCGACTTTAGATTGATTTGCTATAAATAGTCAGTCTTTTGTTTTAGAATGCAGAAATTTTATGAAGGACAATTGTCTAGATAGGTAGCAGAATTTAAGCATTACTTGTAGCAGCCAAAAATTGTACAAGATGTTGCATTTGGAAATGTTGAGCATATGCTATGGCGTAGATTCATGCTACTGTCCATTGTCCGACAATGATAATTTGCTCACGTATGAAGTGTAGTCACATAAACACATTTTGACATGCTACGACAAAAAGGCCGAACAAAGACGATGAAATGTGAAAAGATTTATAGTATTTCACGTTTATAATTTTTTTTCCGCTTCGAATCACAGAGCTCTTCAACATTCCCACGATGGTACAGCGGACAACAATAACCCGGGCGATCACGGCGTAGCTCAGACGTTCGGACAACCCGGTTTAGATTACTCCATGCAACGCTCACCCAGAGACGCCATGTATTCTTCCCATATGGTGTCCTCTCACATTCAAAGTAATTCGTGCTCTTTTATCAACGCCTTGGAATCAGTGCACATTTTCCTTTGCCCGCTTTGAAAGCCATACTTAATACATTTATTTTTTGAACAACAACAGGTACACGAGCAGGTAGTGCAAGCAGCTACAGCAATTATGAAGGTCAGAGTAGCTCGCCAATTAGCTATAATTCTCCAGCTCAACCAGCATCCAATGCAACCGGCTCAACCGAGTCTCCTGGAAGCGTACTTAATCGCATTACAACCAAAGCAAACACAAGTCCAACTCCGGGACAGGTAGCCTGGAGCCAACAAGCATCTCAACAGCACATTAGACAAGTAATTACCAACCATTTTTCTTTTCTCTCTCGGTACTTCTTTTTTTACAGCATTTTGGGCTCAGATTATTATTACTGCTCAAGCATCCCCTGCACTAAAACCTGCTAGAAAATGCTGCCAAAAAGTGTGATGTTACGTGGTCACAAAGACGTTTGCCTTAATAGTACCGAAATATGTAGGATAGGCCAACTAGGCATTATGCCCATCGCTTGGGACGGAATAGATGATCATTTTAGCTAACTGAACTGAAAATTGTGATGAACACAGTGGTCTTCGTCATAAAGGAAAAAGCATGTTTGACTAGTTAAAAGTTACATTACATTTTACTCTATAGCCGTAGCCGTATGTAGTCGTCGTCGTCGTTGTAGCGTACAGTACAGGACGTAAAAAGATAAAACTTAGAGGTATTTGTGGTACGTTTTCTAGCCTCGTAAAAACTCGTGTCTTTAAACTTTTTTATGGCTCATTAAGCATGCAGCACTGTTTTACAACTCTGAGGCGTTTTGTGATTTATGATTACGACTACTATACGACTCGACTCTTTTTCATGTTCACAGAGAGAGAGAGAGAGAGAGCAACCCAAACTGTGTACGGTGTACACTTTTTTGTGGCAAACCCATATTTTGTATGTATTGCACATGACACGGTGGAATGTTGTGATAATAGAGATGAAAAAAGTGCTTTTATGGCTTTGCATTTCTCAAAATATTACCTTTCAAATTTGCATGTCAAAGTATTTGCCAAAGGATTAATTGCAATGTCTCTGTTTATATATGTAATTTGTACAGCTACCATTTAATGTCCTTTGCCATTTGCGTTTTAAAACAAGATCTCAGCTTTTCTAGCGTCAGTGCAGTTATTATACGATGTGGTTATGTATTTGGATATGAAAAAAAAAACATTTATGGGCAAAGAAATAAAATGTACTATACGTAGGTATGCCATCAAAGAGCAATGCAAACGATAAAAATTTTTTTTCATTTCGAGAAATGTTTAAAAAAAGATATACACACTTAATATTAATTTGTCAAGTTAAACGTCCTCTTTAATGGAATATCCATGCTCCCTCTAAAATATTGTGTCAATAGGATTGTTATTTGAATGCACCTATTTATTAGGCGTTTCCGTACAACCACAGGATTCATTATTATTGTACAAATCATAATTATGTGTTATCTACCAGATTAGATTGTGCAATCATAATGCATGTTTTATTTTTTTTGGTACTTTTTCAGTCTGGCACAGAAGGTTACCAGCAATACAATCAGATTAGTCCTTCGAGGTCACCAAGTGGTCCCACGTACACTCAGCTCAGCGGAGGTTCAGCTAGAGCCGGCAGTAATGTACCTCCACCATCTCAAGGAAATTCGTATCATCCTCCACCTACGTCAGCACAAGGTAAAGGACGATGTTGTAACACCTTCAAATTTGTGACATGCTATGAAAAAATGTTAATTTATTAAAGTGTTGATGTATGACAATAATTTTTTCTCTCATATTTTCCAGGTATGTGGCAATGGCAAAATGCTGCTGCGGGTGCTGATGGAACACCAACAACTGCTCCTAACGCCACTGTAGGAAGCTCTGCAGGTCCGACCGGACACCCACATCCCCAAGGACCCGGAGAATTACAGGATATGTTGCAAATGTTGGATCACCACACGGGGGCGGCGCCATTTGAAGATCTAAATATGTTCAACACTAATTTTGAATAAAGAGGGAAAAGTTAGGTTTACAAATTTGTATTATTATCAAAATGCACACACGTCGTTGTGTTGTTATGTAGTTATTATATAGGTGTATGTACTTACATTCATATCATCAACAACATCAAAGAAGCAGACCTGTACATTTACATTTGCGCATATGGCATAAAATATTTTATTTGATTATTGTGTTTGTGTAAAATGCATATAGGTAGGTACAAGTAGATAACAGAACTAGACTAAGCCTTTGTAATTTGTTTGATAAAACAGCATATATGCCAATTGAAATCCTAGTACTTTGTATATAAAAATGTATGAAACCGTGGTGGTAGGTTACGTTATCTCAGATTATAAAGTGTATAAAAACTGAAATTTTGGCTGTAATAAAAAGTAAACACAAGAGGACAGTTTGATCTGCTAATATTTTGTAAAGATGAATAACTTCGTATATATATTAGCAAATTAACATTTTGAGATTCCTGTCATTTTATGAAACGAAACATGTTATTGTAGGAATTTATATAAGGTTTGTATTTAGTCAAAGTAAAAAAATCTGATAATGAAGCTAATTGTAAGAAGGAACCACCTTTCTCACAAACACACTATCATAGTTCAACCATGATTTGTTGGTGAACAGGGCCGTTAAGCAGTAGAATTTAGACGGTAGCGCAGAATGTAAGAAAATGCTTTATATACTAGGGCGGGGTGTAGACACACACAGAGCAGAACAGTTTGAAACAAGCGATGATGATGCGATCTCGCCGGTAAAAAAAATCTTTTCTGCTTGTTTAGTGTTTTGCGCAGGATTAAATTTGCACAACAAATTTGCGTACAATTAGTACAATATTAACATAGCTCGTAAATGCTGTGCTGCATATCATTATCGTCAATCCCGAATTTCTTCCAGTTGCATATCTTCTCTACAATGAAAACAATAATGTTGTATTTTTAACAGCAAAATTAAATGTTAGACATGGTAGCTATATAACTGTGCAGTCTAGTAAACAAACACATATGCTGTTGTAGTAGTGGTCGGTAAAGGTTTTATATTTTTAGGAATCAAGCAGAATTTATAATTTTTCAGACTGCATTTAATGCTCCGTTTGTAGGACATAGACATGCTAAATGTAGTATAGTGTACGACGATACAGTAAACACACCGGCATGGTTAAATATCGAATTAGTTTTATTTATCAGTTGACATGCCAGGTTATATATACTTTTTAAATGAAATGTCATGCGCCCAGTTACATTTTGTCTGTTGTGAAATGTTACTTTTTTAATTCAACAATGTTCACTTTATTGTTATCACAGGTAATCTGTGTGTTACATGTTAAAAGCCACAGGCAGATTATTGTTTTACGCTGTACCAAATGGAGAAATAGAAATAAATAATAATTATAATAATAATACAGCTTTTTATAGAATAAACGTTAGTATTTTAGAAATGAACGTATATATATGTATCATATTATTTAAAAAATGTTCGTTTTTATCATTCAGATAATTTTAAGCTGAATTTTTACATTTTGTGATCTTTGTATAAACAGTTGCAATTAAATAGGAACTATAAAATATATAATGATACTGTACTATAATAATATATCAAGTAAGCGTAACAGTGCTTGCTAAAAAAATATCGTTGTCATTTTATTAGATTGTGGTTTGATTGTGCAACGGATTTATATCGGAAATAAAACAAGTATTCTTATTTCTTGGCGTTCGTTTGTTTCATCTTCAGTTTACTGCTACACCTGTCATGTATCAAATGATGTTCCTATGATTCATGATGCTTAATGCATTTTATTTCCACATTAAGTGTTTCACATGATTTTCACTGAGCAGTAATGTATATGTAATACATAATGAATAATGAGATATTTATTCTGCTACTTCTCATTATCCATGTTATGGTCATTTGTTGTTTCATTTTGTATGCCGTCCAACTGCAATGCAATGCAATTTTCTCCTAAATATTATCAAGGAAAGATCATCATTTGTAACATCATTCCATCGAATGTCAGTTGCATAATTACTTTTATGAGCCCATCTCATTAAAACCGCCTACAGAGTAAGATAATGCACTAATGATTGTTTCTGGTACGATAATTTCCCGACGCTGAGTGAATTAATGTAGTAATGGTCTTGGTTTTACTCAACATTGTAGGCGAGTTTAAATTAGCAAAGAGTGGATGTGACGATAATAATCGAGATCATTGAGGGTTAAAAGCTAAAAGCTTGTTTGTAGTTCTCTGTGTGAGCCGGGCGGGACCATTTATCTTTGTTATATTGTATTTATTATCGGATATGAAGAGATAAAGAGTAATACGTGTGTGATACAGGCCGTTGAAGAAGTCTGAATTTGTTGTCTTTCATGCAGTCATAAAAAATGCATAAATTCACTCAAAAAAATTGTAGCACCCTAAGGAAAATGTCTAGGAAAGCTAAATTTTTATGCATACAATTTTTAAAGTAAAATCAAGCGAGATAGAATTGAATTATATTTTATGGTAAAATTGTGTGAACTTTGTGTAAATGGGTTGGTGAGTAGAAACTATCGGCGAAAGTAACAAGAAAACTGCAATTTTGATGCTTTACCACCAAAGGCAGTAAAATCGAGCGTTTTATTTTCTGATTTTTTCCATTGTTTTCACCATATTGTTATTAACTTATTAACCATTTATATTCCCTTGGGATGGTCCTCATTTGATTTTACACGCAACTAATCCGCATTTTAAGTTGCAAACGCAGCTCCTTTTTCATGTCATATCCCTGTACTTATCCTCACAATAAATATATGTTGAGACAGAAGCTGACATTTTGAGAGCTTTATGACGTTGCCTTGATATATTATTCCAGTGAAGACCTGCTATTAAATCTGCTTTACAATTTGAAGTTCAAAACGGCGAACAAGTTGACTTACATCAGCATTTACAAGAACAAGTTTTCATGTTGCTACACATTGAGGAATTGTGGTAGAATTAGCTTCAAGGAGGAACACACAAGACGAAGCGTGTTGTGTTACAAGGGCAGTCCCTCTACAGAAAAGTATTGAAGGTAAGCTATCAGTAAAACGGATACTTTGCTGCTCTCTTTTACGCTTAAATTTCAATCGGCTTCTCCAGTTACTTGATCGCCTACCAATGTTCTGAGATACTTTTAATCTTCAGTTTTCTGTGACACGACCTGAATTGTCACCGGGAAAAAAATAAGACAGTTTTTGTTACTGACACGAAATAATATAACTTACCTGGGTATATATGCCTTGCTCGAATATGTTTTTGAATGTATGCTAAATTGCCCAAAAGTCCAATAAAAATTAAGTAATACAATATTTATTCAAATTTATAATATGAAAGTAAAGTCTACTTTAAATATCAGCATTTCTATTCTTATTTTATATGACAGATAGAGAAAGTTTTGATGGTGGAATAAATGTTATCTTAAACAAATAAAGATTTCTTGCTTTGGTTTTTACACAGGGATAAAACCGGTATTTCTAGTCTGTATCATCATCACTAGACTTCACGTCGGCTGCTTGTAGTACCTTCTTCTTGTATTTAAAGCAATCCTCTCATCTTGTTTGGAAAATATTTGCTGGAAATGCAAAAATCAAATACTTACCGAGGCATGCAATATAAAATTAATCATTTCGTATAAACTCCTCCGAGTGAAATTGTTGTTTACATCGTTTTATGCTCGCATCAGAAGTGCAGTAACTGGAAACGTGCAGGCAAACACGTCGTTATAGAATAGTTTTATTTAGCCCCAGTAATAGGATGGGTTGGTGAAGAAGGGTAAATTCAAGCATTGTAATTATAAACCTTTCCCAGGATTTTTCATGTCACCGTCATCTTAATGGTAGTTTTGAAACGTTTTAACAGTAGCGACCCTCCTGGACTACATGAACATGATTGTATATCATTGTAAAATAACATCAAAATCCCATCCTCTACTTACGCCAGCTCTTTCTCCTTCCCCTTTTTGTAATTTTCACACCAGATCTAATTTAACTCTTTATTCGCCGAAGCAAATAGCATAATGGCTCATTTCCGCTCTCTAGCTTCGCGTATCTTCATATTTTCCAATTCCAATTACTATTGCGTATACATTTGCATATATATGAATTTTACATGCGTCCCGCCCGAGTCCTTCCTGGTACGGAATAGTATTTTAGAGAATGTGTATCATTTATATAAAATATACTTTAGAGCAAAGCGGTTTGTGAGTAACAGGACATTCTTTAGTTTATTTTTAAAATATAATTATACCTATTTTAGCTAATTATGAGCATTTCCAATTATTCATGCAATTACAACATACAACAGCGACTATTTTTTCGTTCACTAAACAAACTGCCTGAGGGTAACGATAACTCGTTCAATATATATGTTTACAGTATAGAGGTCCTCTACAGGCAAAGCTAGGAGGAACTCTTTTGTAGAAAATCCTACATCCCATGTTCATATTCACTTAGCTGTGATCTTTTGTAGTTGTAACTTTTTGTTGAATTAGCAGCTGTGATCACAGATTCATTTCCGGGGTAAACTGTTTTCTCAAAGGTTATGAATTGCTTAATACTCAATTTTTAAACACAAAACAGACGGAATCCCTGGTTCTTCAAAACTAAAAAATAATCTTGATAAAAATCAGTTACAGTTTTTGCGTCTGTGATAAATTTTGTTTTTAAGGATTGATGGGAAATTGGAGAAACGTACGGCAGAAACTGTTTCAATGTTCCGCCATCATTAGCTTTTAAAAAATAAATTTTTATATTTTTCAATAATAATATTTAATCGTCCCTGTGTATTATTGCGATCACAATGTATCGCATTGGTAGATTTTAAATTGTATCGAATCGCCTTTGTAAGGAAATAAAATAAAATGGCACTTAAGAAAATATGACTTAAGTCAAATACAATTTATTCATGGTTATTGTCAATTTTGTCCCTAACTAAAACACATTTTCAAATACTCGATTACAGGTACTAATGGAGTGTCATTTTTGCCTTGCGTCAGCAAACGCAGAGGAGAATGGCAGGATATTTCCCAAAATTATTGTCGAATCCTGATGCCAGAATAAATGTATACCACCAAATGATTATTACGTTAATTCAGCGTAAAAGCTTTTCCATCAAGAGACAGTTACCAAAAAAGGCATTTTCCCCTCCTACATATTGCAACACATGAACTTGATAAACTCATATAAGCGTCTTTCACAATATTATCTGCGGTTTGTGAAGTGCGGCTTGCTCTGACAAACTTTTTTGTCCCTCTTAAATCCCAATATCGCTGCCATTTTCATGGCTTACTTCAGTTCTCATCACCATCAACATCACGACTATATTACGTACGACGTGAACGCATAAAAACCCCACACGGTACTTCCCTTTTGCTCTATGCAGGAAGGTATCTGCCTTGTCACGCTTTCATGCTACGATTTCTCTCTCTCTCTCCTTTCTCGGCGGTGCTCCTAAATAAATGTAATAATAATGATGATAACTTTCCCCATTTCCAGCCCGCCCTTCTCTGTGTATTACCACGGTGCTACTAGCTGAACAAACTGATGAGAATATTCATCCACCCAAGTACAGTATACGTGTCAGTAATAAGGAAACGTAAATGACATTAAGTACATACATAATATATGTGGACAATAATGATGCATATTACACGACATCCCTGGAAGCATGCTGTCGTCGTCGTCGTCCTAGTCGTCGTGCACTTTCTTTCTCCCTTTCCCATCAACAACGACTCCTGCTTTCCCACTAGACATTATACATTTAGAATACAAAACGAGCGAATAATAACGCATACTCCCGGTTCTCATACTTCATTTCCTTTGTCGAAAATACAGCCCATTGAAGAAAAGGAACACTTGAGTGAATAATGTAGATTTGTAGATATATCTCCAGCGTTGAATTGGCCTTTATAACGACTTTCTTCATTTTCCGTTTTATGTTCATGTCAGGGAAAAGAAAAAAGGAATCGTTTCATCAGCATAACTATTGAGACTTGTCGTGTCATGTAAGGAGCACGGCGAAAGTGAAAATGTCATTTTTCTACTTATTATATCACAATCATCAAGGCAGCATGTATTTATAATGACAGCGGAGCAACAGCACTACTCCGTTGTAATCGAAGAGGTTATATGTATTTGTTTACTTGTTTTATGCTTCCATCCAACTTCATGTAATATTCCAATAGGCGAATAACGGTTTTCCTATACTTAAGCATTTCCTTCCTTCGTCAGACCGCGCGCTGGCGGAAAAAGTTTGTTTACCAACGTAGTCATCGACATCCTCATCACACCCTCATAAACAAATTCATATTTTTGTGCTTCTTCTCTTTTCAGAGTTGTTGTTCAAAGGAACACACACGCCAACATGAGATGGGCGTTGATGAGAAACTGGGTTTCTTTTTTTTCTCTCTTTTACTTTTTGCATTTATTTCTTGTGTACCCCTCTGCCTGCCGAACCACTACTAGCACTTTCAGGAAAATGTGCCGTGTCGTCGTCGTGTGAAAGCGGGAGCATGCCTCCCATATTATTTTTATTACTTCAAAGCTTTTTGCTGGCAAAATATTTTTCGACGGAACACCGACGGTGCTGTTACTCCTAGTTCAAACGAATATATATGGGTAGACAGTTTTCTCAGAAGAACGGTACTCCCATCCCTCCTCCGCTTTGTGCTCATTCCGAGAAAATCTGTTCATCTAGAGAAATATGAGTAAACCTTATGAACCCTCATCATCGTCATCAACACAGTGTCAACTACTGTTGTAGCAGTCCTGAAAAAGTACTTTCCTTTTACCCATATATTACCTAAACATACATCTATCACATCCCCTAAGCATTTTCTAATATATTTACCTTTAAAGGGACCATAAAATAGCAGGCAATTTCATGCTTTCTCCCAAGATATACAGAGTGAAAACGTTTTTAAAATTTGCACCCAACTTATTGACTTTATCATAGTTATATATATGTGTTCCCGCTTGTTTTTCCTCACATTACTTATACCCTAACTTGAACTATGCACACTTCACTCTCTTTCTAGTAGTGTGGTAGGTGCTTGTTGTAATGTGATGATGACTAGCATGGTTTCCCTCCTTCTGGGATGAAAAAGCTCATTTTCTTTCGCCTTCCTCTTCACTTCATGCTTGAGCAACACTAAAAACTTTTCTTTTGAATGGCAGAGTCAGTCTTTATATACACTCTGCTCATGAATATATGGGGAAACGTATATAAAGAAGGGTCTAAAATACGAAGCCGAGTAAATCTTTATAACTTTTTCCGCTCATGTTACTGCCGGATACTTGTACGTATGTGATCGCCGAGTACGCGTTTTTATAGAAAGTGAAGGGAAATCAAGTTATGCGGGTAATGACTGATTCTCTTGCGCTGCTGTGGTGGAAAGCACTTTCTTCTAAGATTCGAGAACTTCCTGCACATGGCAAAAAGCTTACGTAAAATACTCACAAAAGAGTGCATGCCAGTGAACGATTTTTTAAATAGATATATATATATATAGGCATTGTGTACATACATACATACATCATACGGGGTTATAATTTTGGCTACTTATTGCAGCAGTCGTTTTGTACAAACCCGTTGTGCTGCTTGATGGAATAAACGTGAACTTTGAGCGTTCGATTGTGAACCCAAAATGGTTATTATCGTTCCATACATTAAAGCTGTAAGATGGTGTAATGTGTGCACCCTTTAAGTCCAGCTTTATGCTACTGCTGCTCGGCTGTAATAAAATGGGAGGTTGGATACTGCCATTGTTTTTCTGCATTTGAAAGGAACATAACATACAGTACATGTATTATAGTGTGGCAGATACGCTCTATTGCTATATTCCTGGCTTGCAAATATGGATTAGGTATGTAAAACATACGTTACCACTGGGCGATCAAATGAAAACTTGCAAACTGCTGGATTTACCAGCATAGCTACTTATACACACATATAGAAAAAAATATGTAGAAGGACATGGTATTATAATGGCACCATATTTTCTTGCCTACAACCGCAAGTAGAGATAGCTTTTAAGCCATATTTATATGTAATCCATGTTTCGTGTGTGTGTGTGTGTGTGTGTGTTTGTGCATGCTGCTTCTATTTCATTGGTACATGATATATTGGCTTTCATCGAGTTTTCACAAAAAACTTGTTTGTTTGCCAGCTTCCTCTCCACCGCTACAACTGTGTAATACAATGTTACCGTCACTATCAACATCAACGATCGTCTCTGGAATAAACATATTTCTTTGAAACGCATGAGCTCATACGCGTATAAAGGCTACAATACAGAAATCTCTGATACTACATTTAAGTATGTATCTCCTCATAATGGTCGGGCTGAGAGAACACAATCGGAATCCTCTAGTTTGCAAGAGTACACACCAGAGTATAAAATACAGGGATCTTGATCGTTTGCTTATATATGTTTACCCATGTAAAATCCGATAGCGGAGATTCTTTCTCCGGCTTTCTTTCTGTAGGAAATCAATTCATGAAACTAAATTCCTTGCCTCCATGTTTTCCTAGCTTTGTGTAACAGAGATGTTTGGGTGTACACCGTAATATTAGTTGTTGGTTTTTGTTTGAGGTTTGAATAAGGCTTGAATGGTCGAGGGATGAAGAATACAACGGAAAATGTTATATAGGTGGTGTGATGGTGTAATATAATGTGCACGAGTACATGTTACTTGTGTGTGTGTGTAAGATGAAGTAATTGCACTCTGCGCATCAATCAAGTTGTAACCCTTTCTTGATTCTCCCCGATCGGTTTTTATGCTCGCTTCCAATAAAAGCGAAAGCATTTTTCTCTTTCAGTCTCTTCCTAGACACATCTTTCACTCTCCTTCCTCATCGTATTTGTCACGTTTCTTTTTAGAAAAAAAATGTGCAAAGTGTAAGACACTTTGGCAGCTTTACAATATCCATTTTCTTCATTCACATATTTTATTTTTCAAAGGAAAAGCGACAAAAGAGAGATCCGACTACAATGTATTAACATTAGTAACAGCAGCATTGACAATGAGTACCATAATACTCTCTCTCTCACTCTCATCTCTCTGTGTGTTTCTCTCGTAGTAACACACTGACGCACATACAAACAGTAACAGCAAAATAAACGGAGTAAAATAAGACAACAATGCGCTCCGCTCATACATTTCCACTTGAGTCCCATTACAGCCCTTTTATTTCTAAAAACTAACTGGTTCCTTTAGTCTTTTTATTCGCTTGCTTGCTTTCCCCCTTTTTCTTCTCAAATGATTTATATCTCCCCGTTAGACTTGTTGTGGTAGCATGCTACTGAGCACGTTAAAAAGGAGAACACTCACAGTGGTCACCACCACCACCAAATATGCATCCATTATATCACGCTGTAGGATTCCTCGCTTTAAGCAACATATCAAGCCAAACTACTTTTGAATGCTCCTATCAACATCGAGTTTCGCTTCCAAAAAACTAACTTTGCCCAACGGACCAGCCAGCGGTAACAGCAGCGGCGGCAGCAGCAATGGCAGTGTAGCAAGCCGCGCGCTCTAACAGAAGTTACATACGACACCTCCAAAACTGAGAAAATATTAGGAGTCATCAGGATGATCCCATTTGATTTATTGGCCCAGGCTCGACTCTTCATGTGTACAGAACCAAAACGTATATATAAAAGTCCACGAGGACACTTAATCAAATGATCCATAATGGCGGTATGCAAACAGTCATTTATATGGAAGTACAGAAAAATTACAAAGAAAACAAACAAAAATGTGTACGTACGTACCAAGGAAAGCGGTTGAGTCATGAGGGCATGTGTACGTTGACACTATAATGTGCCTTTCCAAAACCATAACCGTGTACACAGGCAGGAACAAACTCATTCCTTTTTCAAAGCAGCACAAAAAAACCCTTTACAAAACTGTGTGTGTGCCCGTTTCATTTTCTGCATGATAGATACATACAAGTTTGTGTACAATATAGATATATACAATTGCCACGAACAACTAGACCCTTTCTTATAGAGCTCTTCAATAAGTCTCTCATTCTCTCCTTGACGGTGTGAGCCGTTCAGTAGTGTGGAGAGAGAGAGAGAGAGAGAGAGAGAGAGAGGCTCCATAAGAGAATACACGAAATACTCCCAGCAAACCAACAACAGAGTTGTTCTTCCTGTGCCGCGCTTGTCATGTACAGTATGGCAAAGTGAGAGAACAGAGGGAAGAGAGAGAAAAACTTTTTTCTCGTTTCAATCTTATCTCAAGTACTTGAAAAGCTTGGAATCTACAGATCGCTTGTACTGATGATGACGATGGTGTGCTCAATGGAAAAAGCTTTTGTTCTCAATTCGGCTACTATTACTGAATTGAACACCATAGGCCAAACTATACAGCCGTAAGCGGTACAATATACACGGTCTGCTTTTGCTTTCCCTTTTTTTATCTCTCCCTTTTGATAGCGACATTATGCAGTACACATTTATTTGGTGAGAAAAACCTGAATGCTAGGATGTTAAGCGGATATCCCAAAGGAGAAAAACTGTGTGTATGATGTGTATGCTCTCAGCAAAGCTAAAACATACTGTTTGTGTCTGAGTTATTCCTTTGGAATTTTTTACATGGTCTATCGCTTTGCTCTTTTTCTCGTAAAATTGCATCGGCTGCAGTTTTCAAAATACAGCAAACTTTTATCTATGCAAATTAATACGGGTGGATAAAGAAAATTAAATGGATTTTAAGTATTTTCAATCAGAGCGTAAAAAACGGGGAAAATGGATAGGCAATAATTGTAACAAGTTTGTTTGTTTGATAACACCATTTGCTCATACGCTTTCATTGCTTTTCCTTCCCTTTTGTACTTGCGTCTAAATTGCATTGCAGCGTGCCTGTGGCATTTCCCTAGATTTATGTTCAATTTAAAAAGGGGCGAAGCAGGAAACAGTGGAAATGGCATGCAAACTTCCTATTCCACTGTTTGTGTACAAAAATCAAATATTTTGAACTGCTGCCGCCGCTGCCGTCGTCCATAAGCGAAACAGATGAAGGTAGTGAAAGCGTACAAAAATGCTTACTTACTGCTTTATCTTATTTACTTTTCCCGAAAAGTAGATTGTAGAAGGAAAGATTGTGAAGTGTAGTAAGTGAAGCATATGCTTTTGTCCAGTCTGGTGGGAAAGCCTTGTAGAAAGTGAGTAAGTAAACGAATTTCACTCAAGTTCTTGTCTTATTACTTAAAGAGCTTTCATGGGACCTCCACCAATCCACAAAAGCCATTGGCAAAAAGGGAATGGATTGCTTTGGATAACCCCAAAGGACTCACTTTTATAGCAAGGGTCGTTCGTCGCTAGAGTGAAAAAGACGGGGCGGATATTAGTGTGTGTGTGAGCAAGGGAGCGAGAAAGAGAATATGTAAGCAGAAAGAAAAGAGAGGGAGGAAAAGGAAGAATATGAGATGTAATGAATTTGGTATGGCATCATGGCCGTGTGGTGGTGGGAATGTTAGTACTGCTACGCCTAGAAGCAGTAGTAGTGGTGTTGGTAGTGGTAGTAATGCTGGTTAACTACAATAAAAGTAGTTTGTAGTGTGTGTACACAAGATACTTGTACTCCGCGCGATGAACAAACGAACGACTACAGTGTTGGTGGTGTTGGAAGAAGTAGAAAACTCATATTATTACGGCTTGAGGAGACATGTAATCTTGTTTTCACCGTAGTTGTTGTGAACATCTTCGTTGCGGATGGCTGATTTTGGCTCCAGTGGCAGCTGCTATACTGCCTGGTAATAACTGCCTGAGCGTACATCCGAACTTCAAACACACTGTAAATATGTACAAACACGCTAACGTGCATGCCTATGTCAGGTCATACCAGCAAGACTGCTGCTAACGGACTCTATAATAGGGAATATAACAATATAAATTGTAAATTGTAGGTCCATGTGCCGTATGGATAGTCTGTTTATTGTTTGCTCATGGTGGTGTCCATGTACATAAAAAGTAAATATATTATGAATCTACCTTGTACAACTCTCTGTATCCAATTTTATACACCACACATATATACATACACATATCTGTACCCACTACTACTGCCACTAGTTTCGTATCATCGTCAAAGCTCTGGATCTCCGACAACAACATAAAGTAACCAAAATAAAAACACTGGGGACTCGTGCATTCACTTTGTAGTTGCGCTGTTGTTGGGAGCCCTCCATAGTTCCTTTTTGTACCACACTTTTATGGACAACAATATATATAGAGAACACAACAGTTCTGGTCGTGGTAGTTGCAGAAACAGCAGCAGTGATGGTAGGAGCACTGGAGAAACCTCCCTAGGTTCAATAAGAAGACCAACTCAAATAACGGTAGTATGCTATAGGAGGAGTAGCCGTGGAGGAAGGGACATCAAACCGAAAAAAAATAAAACTAGAAACCAGAATAACTTTATGGATGAAAGTAGAGGTTATCAAGTTACACTTTATGTTACAACATTTTCTTTCGTAGAATTACTATGAAATTGTACACCGTCTGTCTACTCACACTGCCTACGTGCACATAATACTCTTATCCGTAGGAGACTTATATGTACATAGCTGAAACTCTTATAAGAGGAGGCTGACAGAGAGAGAGAGAGAGAGAGAGAGAAAATAGAAAGAGGGGGAGTACAAACGGATGGCACGAAAGTTTTTTTTCTGGGGAAGCACCGTCGAGTCCGTAAAAGTACACATAGCAAAAACATTTACAGGGTTAAAGCCAAAATATTCCATTCTCTAGAATAAACGAGCAACTTTGCTTCGGCTTTATACCAGGAATGTACAAGTATTTGCTGTTATTTCCTTCTGTGGATTCCATTTCACCTAGCTTTATTTAGCGTATTTTGAAGCAGCTCAAAGCAGCCGCGCCGATTTTTAGTTGCTTCTTATTTATTTTCCTCGAGTTTCCTCAAACACTTTTGGTACAACTGCAATGATATCATATAGTGTGTATCACATCCCGTTATATAAGATGACTGAATAAAGTATATTTGGTATTGTAGGTTGTAAACTTTAGAAAGAGATAACCTTAATGCTTAAATAACGTATCGTGTGCAGTATCAATGAGATGAGGGTTTTCTGCTCATTGCTGCATGAAAATAATAATAATGATACAAATCCGTATAGTAAAAGGTAACCTATATTTTCTTTTTTACATTGAACTGTTTACCTTTCATCTAAAGAGAAAAATGCCCACTACTAGGAACAAGTAGGCTGCTGTATGAATTCCCAAGAAAGGAAAGTTTTCTTTATAATGTAAGCTTTGTGTAACTGCAAACTGCACACACTACGTACCCTTGATACGCCAGCTAGTTAACTAGTATATACTTTCTCTGATTGTCAAATTCCTTTTCTTTAACAAGATGCTTGAGACAAGGAAAAACGACTTAAAATTTACGTCCCTTTGCATTTTCAAAGCCACAAAAATAAGCTGCATTCCATTAAGACATTTTAGCCTTTTGTCATTATTCGGTTGATCAGAAGTAACAAAATCAGATCTACTTAGCTAATAAAATGGCTCCCTTTCTCCCCCGTAGTCTGTTCTATCTGCCATCATATTTTACACTAATTTCCATGTTAAAATAAGAAGCCTTTTCGGGTCGGCTTTTGTGATCTAAACATAGATCGCATAGCATGTGTAGGTGTGATGATGGTGTAGTAGTGGTGGGATATGTAGGTAGCATTTGTGGAATGTTACTTAAGTGGTTAAAGAGTATATTTACCCCAATTTTAAGAGTATCCTTTCCACTTAAAACTATCTAATACAACAGAAAGAATTATTTTTAAGAAAGAGAAAGTAAGAGAGAGAGAGAGAGGGAGAGGCGAAAGGAGAGGAGAGAAGGAGCGACGTGAAAGGCATATGAAAATAGCACCTTTTCTAGCTAATAACACCACTTTTCATCCATTCATTTATTCATTCCCTCGAGACAGAAAGAAAAGTTGGCTTCCAGCTCACCATAATATAATGCACTAGTAGTTCCGCCGTAGAGTAATATACAAGTGAGTATATTTAGTGAACAGATATTTTGTATAAACTTGAAAGGTCTTGGCTGCTGGTACATAATCAAAAAGGGAGAAAAGACAACGATAATACTTTACAAGTGTAACTTAACTTGTTTTCCTTGCGTATGATTGGATTTCTTCTAAAATGAAAAGTGTTAATATAGCTCTCTTCTCTCCCTCCCGTGCCATTTTATAACGTTGGAATAAAAACACTCAACTATAATAATAATAATAATAATAACATGTATAATAAACGTGTGCTGGTAGACGTCTATAAAGATGAATGAGGCTTTGTTTTTGTAAATTTTGTGTGTGAAGTTCAACACACTGTGTAGTTCCGTACTCCTTCTCTATACAAAAAGACCCATTGTGAAAAGAGGTTGCGCATTCAGTAAGAAAACATTTAGACAAAAATATATTTATTTCTGCTTGTAAGCATATATCTGAACATCTCCGCACCACCACACCACATATATATATAGTATTATACTTCAAATGAGACGGTCGCGTTTTAAATAACAAAAGAGAAAGTGGAAGGTTGAAAACCAGCTCACCGTAATATTCTGCAATTTTCTCATAAATGATACCAGCACGAAGTACATATTTGCATACAAATAGAAATCTCTCTGGATTTGTGCTGCTGAGAATAGTGAAGATGCATACATAAACAAAATATAACATAATGCGGACATATTTATACATGATGTGTGTGTGTATGTGTGTACATATACGACTATGACTGTAGTAACTCTACTTGTGCACGTCTCTTCCATTAAAGAGGCATATTGTGCAAGTGAGATTCTAAGAGCTCTTTCAGCTCCCTGCATTTCCAGTTAAAGGGTTTCTCCTTTTCGGAAAATAATATCTCTGTAGTTCTTGTTCCCCTTTCCTGGCTTTTGTACAGACGTATATCTATATAGAACACACGTAGGAGGGTGAGGTGACTATGTGATATACTCGAGTGAAACTATGAACACAATTTCTAGCTCGTTCTCAGTTTCCTTTTCTTTTATTCCTTTCCCAGTAGTTTCCTTTCCTTCCATCTTGTTATTGTTCCAACAGAGTTTTGAGAACTGTCTTCTAAAAGTTGCTTGAGTGATCCGACAATGCACTGTCACACTTATTTAAGGCAAACTTGGTCCTAACACCTTTCATTTACTCAACTGGTAATGCATCTAACATTTATTCATTACAATATCGCTCCGCCTATTATTTAGCAAAAAACTAAACGAGCCAATTACTTTTTATATATTTAATATCTTTAATATTTGAGTTGATTTACTACAAAAAAAATCGCTTGGTATAAACGCATAATTGTTTTCAGACAGTCAAATTGTGTGAATACCTAAAAGGTTATGAGTACTTTTGAGAATTTATTATACAAAGGATATATATATACCATACGTAAAAGAGCCCCATTGGGAATTTAATATGAATTTTTTCAGTTACAAGGAAGGGAACGGTAAAAATTGAAATAAAATAAAACTGTCATCATTATTCTGCCAATAATTGTTATCATCAGTAAATATGTAATATACAGAAAAGAAAGTGTGATGTAAACACGCAAAGTCTTCAGTTGGATATAATCAGCGTCTAGTCTTCTGCAACTTCCCATATGGTCAGTCTATAATAACAATAAACTTTCCCCGTTTCCTATATAACGATGCATGTTGTAAGAACCTCATATTCTCTACAAACAATTACTATCTGCAGCCAAGTGAAAGGAAATGACATGATAAAACCATCACCCACCAGCAAACCATACACATACGTCAAAACCAACAAGAACCAATGTCAACACAATAACCTGATAAAAATATAAAAAACGTATATGCTACCCCGTACACTCCCTCTGAACACAACAAACAATCAAATAGTAAGTCCTGTGTCGCAAAATGCCTAAATAGACTCGTAGTAGACTCTCAGCAACTTTACAACGTACAGCAACGGGCAAAAAGCAGTGGTGGCGGTGGTGGTGCTGGTGTGCATGTGTTACCCGTTACAACATACCTTAGGTGTATATTTTCCCATTCCGTAAACTTACTTTCTCTTCTCTCTGACACGCATGGGGGTATACCCATATCAAAATGTGTGTCTTCTGTAGTGTGCTTTGATGTTTCCTTTGCGTAGTCTTTGCCATGTTTTCCGTGTTGAGACAAACTTGTCTTCAATCTTCACTTTGATATTGCTTTTTTCTTCTAGTCTGTCTTGTCGAAACCTTTTTTTTTCTTTTTGCTCGTCTGCTCTCCCGTGTCAGTGGGTCTCTTTGGGGTCCTTATAATAAGTTATACGTATTCCAAGCACAGGACTGCCTCAGGTTTCTTC